>JALRMI010000035.1:0-127143 GCA_026120165.1 Leptosphaerulina australis
CACACTTGCCTCTTCCTTTTGCTTTGCTTGCTCTGCTTGCACTGCATCGGCCCTTGGGTCTAAACCCACATCATCTCTTGTACTAGTATAGAAACCACCTTCATTTGACACAAACCACCTTATCACCAGAAATGCATTTTGCGTTTCTCGTCTTCAATAGTCTAGGACTCAGATAGGACGTTAAATATAAATCCAATCCAATCCAAGACGTTGCCTGCATCCTGATCACCAGTGCTTGCGAACTGACTGGCCGTCTTGGCAGCACCAACCACAAAACGTATTTCGATTCTGAGTTATACAAAATGATAATTGAAAGCGTGGGCGGAGGCAATTCAATAGTTCAACATTTTCAGATTTTGAGAACTGGGTTTCGGGGAAGGTGTACTCATCCAATCCGACGCAACTATGCCGCTTTCCTGTGCAAAAATAGACACAACCGAAAATTAAAAATGAAAAGCGAAAGACTGCGTGATTTCAGCGTTCAGCACCTGCAAAAACAGTTAGGAGAGCGCCCGCAGCAATGCTCCATCCCGATGCAGCAGACTGCAGTCAGATTGGAGCCTTGGGTGATTCTAGTGACAAATCTCAGAAACGAAAAGACGTATCACACCAGCAATTTAGCAATGATTGAGATATTGGACGCTGCAGGTTCATTTGCGACCCACAGTTTTCAATATCTCAGTTTGAGGAACATACAGCCAATCAGGCATAAACACGTAGGCGATGGCGACTTGTACCACGATTCTTATAGCAATTGATGTTTGCTCGCTTCAACAGAATAACGATCGAAATGTAACACTCCGGGAAATTATTCTTCTTCAGCCACACAGCACAGCAGTGTTGACCAATGAAAAAGGTCGCGTACACCGGAGGTAGTGTAATACCGGCGACACTGTGCCAATGAGTATGAGCAAGCCCAGTGACCCAAAGGCTCGTTTCAAAAATAAGAATAATCTTAAAATGATCCCGTAGGATCGTTTCAGAGATTAAACTGAAAAGAACAGATACTACACTTGATCTAAGCCAAAAGGCAAAGAGAGCTAAGGAAGAAAGGAGGAGGGCGAGGTATGGTCAGATTATATACTTGAGTGGGCGACGCTAGTACTAGCGCGTTGTTGCTGGGTCAACGAATAAAGTGGGACGCACGTGGAGTGGTTGCCTACGATTGGATTGGATTGGATTGGATTTACATTTAACGTCCTATCTGAGTCCTAGACTATTGAAGACGAGAAACGCAAATTGCATCTCTGGTAATGAGGGGGGTGGTGTCAAATGAGGGTGGTTTCTATAGTAGTACAAGAGATGATGTGGGTTGAAACCCAAGGGACGATGCAGTGCAAGCAAAGCAAAGGGCAGAGGCAAGTGTGATATGAAGAAAGTGCCAGCCCAGTCCTCCATTCATTCCTCCAAAAGTTCGGTATCGCAAGGCTTTGCTGGCTGCCTGGAATTGAGTTGTTGTCAAGTCACAGAGACTGACGTTCGGTATGATTGTAACTGCGTGCAGTTCCGGTCGTTATGTCGTGGTGAAGAGCCGGTGCTCTGGCGAATCGGTAGTGACTCTGGGTGAGCAGAAGCCTTATTCGAATTGGGCATGGCAGTGCCATTGTGTTCAAAAAACAGGAGTAGAGGGTCTCCCGTTTTGGTGTATGTCGAGGTGTTAAGATGAAATCTGTGCGCTGTCTCACCACAGGCAATGCTCATCTCCACCATCGACACAACGTCTCTGCGCTGGCTCTGAGCTATCAAAGAGTCAGGTTCCCAGGCTTCACCACGTGGAGGTGCAGAGTCCGATTTCGAAGCCCGTGGTTGCCTACGAGAACTAAGGTGAACCATGCAACCCGTAGATTGGATTTTCATTTAAGGTCTATAGGAGTCTAAAGCTACATAAGGCGAGATGAGTAATCCATCTGGTAAGGTGGGGGTGTTTTCAAGTGTGGTGTTCTATAGAGATACAAGGGATGATGTGGGATGATTCCCATGAGCCGATGTACGTATGTCGACGTGCAACCCGTAGACGTAATGCGTCACTCCGATAATTCAGTCTCTACATTGAGTAGTTGCACTGATATATTCAAGCGGAAGGTTGTGCATCAGGAAAAGCAGTGCGGCCTTGAAATCGGGGCCATCGCGGAAGACATGACTATCTGGATGCGCCGGGTCAATAACTTTTTGTTGGAAACCCTTTGAATCCTTGACCAATCAACTACGTACATTGGTTTTCACGGTATTGCGAGGGATTTTTGAAATCAATGATCCATATCAACTGCCTGGTCTTCGTTATCAACAGAATATTGATAACCCACTGACGAGTGCTTCACTTCACTTGCTTCGAGGATGCCTGGTGGCGATTCTGATCTGCATGTGGTGTTTTCTCGTGTTGCAGAGAAGTAGAGTGCAATATCCAACTCCTAGACACCACTCTCATAGGTTTTCAGCATACCTCTTAGTAATCCACATTATCTGCAAAATGCATTATTATAGAGCATTCCATCAAACAGCATGAAAACTGCAGACAGACAGCGAATACTTCCATGGTTAGGAGAACCTTGAGCTTTCTTTCTGGTCGGCCGTTTGCGTTGCTTGATAGCATTTTTAGAGATTTTTTTTTTTGCGTTATGTCAATGCTATTGTCGAGCTTCAGTTGTCCATCCCCAAAGATCGTAGGAATCGCGCATGTTGTCATATGGTCTGAGGATGTACCCAGGCTGAGATACCTCGCTTCATTCAAAGTCAAACGCTAAATTTGATGCCTTTTCCAACGCCGGAGCCCACAGTACAATGCATTGGTGCATGTGACCCAGCATGCTTCTTTTCCTTCCAGTTGTGGTTTTGCCACATCCAATCAAATTCACCCTTGTAGTTCATACAAGTTTCTGCTTGACAAAGAATGCTCGCAAATGTGTCAATTGCCACGCGCAAGTAACGCCAAGGACTGCCAGTTGGATCAGGGTCCATCGGACAACACGGGAGTTTGTGCTCTCAGACTGGTCACGGAATTCGGCTTCGCGCTCCTGTATGGTTATTAGCATGTTTCTGAAGCAATCTAGTACAGCAGATGCGCTCTGCACCACTCACTCTTTGGAAGATCTGCTCTCGCCTGACGTCCTGCAACCTTGAGTTCAGATCTTGCACCTTTTCAACTAGCGTCTGAACATGTGCCTTGTCTGTACTCTCGATCCTACTTGTTTCTCCAATGGCCATATCAAGTGTAAACTTGACAGAACCATGAATGCCACTGCCCAGCCAGCCTCCACTCTGAACATTCTGCGGGGTAACGCAAATACGGTGCTGACCGGAATCGGCGGCACTAAAGGTAAATTTTCCCTCACGAGCACCCCGTTGAGCGACGATACGGTGGTTGTTGTCAAAGGTCTCCTCGACGGTGATGAATACACCTGTGTCTGGCTTCGACTGGAAGGACTTGGTAGCGTCATCCCATACTTCGGCGTGATAGTGTCCTGCAATTATTAGTTTGCGCATACAATTCCTAATGTACTACCGAAAATGTTCGTACCAACAACTAGAGTGTCTTTGGGAAGCTCTTCGAAGAAACACTTTTGGACTGCGCCATCGATAAAGAAATGCAGGGCTTGAGCTGGAACTGCCAGCGCAGCAGCAAGCAGTACGGTTGGTTTCCACATGGTAGTTGCTTTACTCCGCAGGAGATTGGGCGTGCGCGGAGTAGGTCGGCTGGTGTGCTGGATGCTCGTGAATCTTGAGACCGCAGTGTCGCCAGGTGGTCGATTGAATCTGGCCCGTGCACTATCCCTTGGGACGCGTCAAGATGGTTGTTCGCACCTCATCAACAGTTCAAGAGCACCAACCCTCGGATAATCGAAGAGACAAACCCTGTTCCTAATCCAAGGTGACGGTGGTCTCACAGTGCGTATTTGCACAAAAGCTGATCAAGCGGGCTGTTTACATTTGAGGACAATATGATGGCTTGCAAAATACCGTACCCACCTTGATCTGGCTAGCTCGGCTGCATTGGCCACCACCATCCAAAGTATAGAGGTTAATGCAACTCAGTGTAGACGATAGCAGCGAAACGTAAAGCTCTAAGCATGCTGTGGTGGCGAGAGAGTTTGGCTGCATTAGATTGTTATCAATCTGCCACCGAGTCCATGGTGCTGCTCGGCAAGCTAGCCAAATCCAAGTGGGTAAGGTATTTTGCAAAACACCCATAGGCCCTCTTCCTATGCATTCCTCATAACTGCACACTATAGTCAGCATCATTTCATACCATAATGTGCCGAGCTTCCAAACAATCGGATCAATACCTTTCTTTGTGCATCTTCGAGTCATTATTCGCAGTTCTCATTCCGTGTCCGTGAAGATCGACCCCGCACATTGGTAAGCTTGCACAGATACATACGATTAACCTAGGTAATTGTGTATCAATTTCAACTATAATCAAGGAGACTTTCGGATTCTGAATTCATGTTTCTCTAATTTCTGTCTGGCGTACCGATTTCTTAGACAACTTATCAATTTTATAAGAGATCACTCAGGGACTGCGCTCACGTGGACCTCGGTTCATCCATTAGACATCAACTTTGAACACCAACAACTTCAAGGCCAGCACCAGACAATCCTCACAATGACAGTCTTCGAACCCGATGCCCAAGTCTTCACCACCTTGAAGTCAACACCCAAAACCATCGTGATCACAGGCGGCTCCTCTGGGATTGGCCTTGCAACTGCTCAACTATTATCTTCTCTGAACCCTCACCACAACCTCGTCTTAATCGATCTTAACTCACCGCCCCAAACTTTCAACCACTCTCCGTCGCACCTGCTAGTTCATACCTGCAACATTACATCCTGGGCCTCTCAACGTGCTGGCTTCGAAGCAGCCTACCAGCGCTTCGGGCACATCGACTGTGTTTTTGTGAATGCTGGCATTGCAGAGTACAAAGATCAATTCTTTAATGATGAGCTAGATAGCAACGGGATGCTGAAAGAGCCGGATCGCAGAGTTTTGAACATTGACATGGACGCAGCGAGCGACACGACGAAGCTTGCCATACACTATCTAAGGAAGAATCAGAAAGGTGGAGAAATCGTTTTGACGGCGAGTCTAGCGGGTTATTTGGCTAGCGCTGGAGCGCCGTTATACTCCGCTGCTAAGCACGGTATGTTCATGCGTACATAACGTGGTAAGGCGAATGAGAGGCTAATTGTATCGTGATAGGTGTTGTTGGCCTCATGCGCGCCCTCAAGCAAGAATGCGCAAAGCTTTCCATTTCAATCAGCGTCATTGCCCCAGGTATCACAGTCACGCCCATCTTAACAGGCAACAATAGGCGTTTAAACGCTTCTCCTGCTGCCTATGCGAAAGAGATGGCTGCCAAGGGTGTGCCTATCAATAAGCCCGAGAGTATTGCGCTTGCAGTATGTTGGCTTTTCAACGAGCAGAGCAAAGCGAATGGAGCGGGTTTGCTAATTCAAGGGGACAAGTTCTCGGATCTAGAGAGAGGGTTGGCAAAGAGTAGAGAGCAGTGGATGGGTAAGGAGATGTTGGCCTTATTTAAGGGAGGCCGAGGAGCGCCGCTCTTTGATCGGTTGGGAGTGGAGACGAAAGCTAGGATTTGATCCGGAGATGACAAGACTGGGTTGTCTTGGGATAGTCACCTCTCAGTTGGCAGGAAAAAGTAGGATGTGAGAACGTGCTTCTTGTAGCTGCAGTCCTTTACTCTAAGCAAACTTATAAGCTGTTTACAGCGTTATAATCTATTACGAGGCAACAGTATAATCTGCATAGTTCAAGCCCTTAACTTCCTGGGTACAAGGTTCGGATGTACAACGCTAGGCGGTTGTATTGGTCGTTTCCGCAACACAATAGGTTAATTTACGTCAGTTGACAACACATAATAGAAAGACTGGTAAGACAGAGTTGGGATTGGGGAGTTGTGCATGTCCACATCTCGGTCATAACGCCAGGCTTTCGAAGCATGCTAGCTGACTTCTTGAGTGATTCTTTATGAAACTGAATTCCCAAAAGCATCTGAACCCCGAAAAAGGAGGTAAGAGAGTTCAAAACCATGCCTGTAGCACAATAGAATGACATGATCAAATAATCCAGTATCCACCCATTCTTTCAAATGTGATCCATCGTCATTTAAGGCGCGTTACTGCCCTTCAGGGTGATGGATTGATGTCCTTACTTATAAGATTCGCACCCAGCATCCTAGAAGGCGTAAGGTAATTTGAGGGTGTATGAGCCCTGCTGCATTCATACGGTATATAAATTTGTTTTACAAAATTGCGGAAGATAGTAAGCGCTGATCTGAGATATGTCTATCAGCTTATGAATAGGCAAAAGTGTACGATCGCTTGAACTACATGCGGAAACTATCAAAACATTACCTAAGGTCTTCAGGCTAATGGTGCCGTCGAATATCAGTGCATTCAGCTAGCATTCTCCTGTAAATGGGAGATGGGACGTAAAGTGAAGCTGCGAGCGTGTTAACTCCGCAGACTCGCCAAGGCGTGCGCGCGTCTGGATCCCTGTCAGTGAGCTCGAAAACATAAGGTACACATGAGCTGTCAACCGACTCACCATCGAGGAGCCACCACCATCGTCGGCGCGCCTTTCGCGTCAAAATATTCTGAATTAATACACGATCCAACATGTTCTCGCCAGAAGCGTCGCTACAGAATGCGCGTAGCTCACTGCGCGGCACTCGACGACGACAGCGCGACTCCAACGGACACGACCAGCCTCGACGAAAGCGCAGTAAGATTGCGGAAGATGGGGCTTCTCAGACAACAGCTGGTTCAAATATAAGTGGGAAGGAAAATGGTGCCATCGTTGTGAATGGGCATGCCGGTTACAGCAGTATCGAAAACTCTCTTGTAGTAGTAGATATGCCCGTTCGCGAGAAGAAGGCACCTCCTAAACGAACACTGAAAGAAGACAGTGCCCAATACTTGGTGAGCGTCAAACGTCAGGCTGGAGATTATTAGCTAATTCAATGCGATGTGTAGACAAAGAATGCGAACTACAGCGTCAGGAAATTACCCAGTTTTCCACCGGCTCTCGACCGCCCATCGAGTATGTCGCAAGACTACTTTTGAATATTCGCACATGCTAACGTGTTTGCCAGCTTCTTTCACAGCTTCTGCGGTTCCTTCTGCTGGACTTGCGCTTGCATTTACGACTGACCGCGCGCTTGTATGGGATTACAGCAGCGCAACAGGCCCTACGAAAGTCGTTACTCTCCCTCTACCTTTTGACTTAAGACCCTCCGATCCACTTCCCCTTGGTGCAATCGTTCGAAACGGACCTACAAACGACTACGGTGTTGTCGCAGTTGCGCCTTCAAGCGGTAGAATTACCTTTTGGGAAAATATCGACAGCGCAGAAGTCAGAAACTTGTATCCTCAGCGACACCAAGGAGTGGACGGTTTTGTGAAACTTTACTCCGGAGAAGTCATAACTGACCTGGTCGACATTGAACACGCAGGCTTTATTCTAAACTTTAGCAGTGGCAGACTCGCTCAACTAACTCTGCGCGATTCACAAGGACGACCAAGCGTCACCGCCAACAATTTGAACAGTCCCAGTGCCTCGAGTAGCAGTCTGTTCAATCTGCGAGGGTTGCTGGGTGGCGCAATTCGCAAGACGATCGCTTCAGTGAAGGCGCGTCCATCCGATTCAAAGGGCCAAATGGAGGTCATCACAACGACAAGGAATGGAGTATTTCAGCTGTGGGATCTGAGCTGGTCAGGACAACAGATCTTCAAATACGAGGTCGATGCCCACGACGAGATGTTGGCGGCCGTGCAGGCAGGGCTCTCGCCCGAGCTTCGCACACAGTCTGATTTGCAAGTCCTGGATTTTGCGATTACAGAAAAACAGCGAATGCCTGGATCTGTCAGTCTATTGGTGCTTGCAGCTCTGTTTGGACGTCACACCCTCGATTATTCGCTCCTCGAAGTGGAGCTCGCGACGGTAGGAGGCACAGTCAGCAGAACCATCCCAGTCAAAACCTTCCATCAGGAGCGCTTGCCCACAGAACCGACAGGCACACTTCTGGTCCCACCACCTGGACACACAGCATTTGTACAGTTCCCTGGTGCTATTGTCATCGCATCTCTAGCTCAGCCAGAGGAAAGCCCAGAAATACAACTCCTTGCGGATTCTGGAAGATCTAGTGTTCCGTTTCAAGATGCAGTTTACTTTCGAGAAGAGCTTAATATCGTAGTGTCTGGGCTTTCTACGGCGGCCACTACCCGAAAGGAGAGGAAAGCCACAGCATTGGTTTTTGTACAAGGATTCGGAATCCTACAATTCAGCGCGTACCCGCCAGCCACCAGTGATGCAGACATAGAAAGGTTAAAAGTTACAGCTCGTAGCAAACTGGAACAGGCCACGTTTTTCAGCTCAAAGCCGGGCAACATCTTGGATTTCTCCGTCAAATCACGATTTCTGTTTTCCGAAGAAGAGACTGCGCAAGCAGCATTCGATGTCAGTTCGAACATTCTCAGCTCTTCTTACGATCACCTCGACAAGGTTACGTCTTCCATGGACGAGCAGTTCAAGACACGTGCCTCTGCGTTGCGGGCCTTGGTATCGCACCTGAAATCTGATTACCCCACATTGCCTTTCTTGACGAGGTGGCGTTTGTTGTGGCACGCTGAGAAGCTTGCTGCTGCACACAAATTGTGGTACTGGTATGAAACCAAGTTGCAGGATCAGCAGGTGCATCCAGACGCGTATCCGGAAAAAATCCTTATGAGCGATATTGTTCGAGCGCTGAATGAACGGTACAAGACACCTATTAATTCTGATCTTGGCGAAACAGACCCTATCCGACAATACTTTCTTAGGGACATCGACTCCCTGGGCGTGCTGATTCCATGGGGTTGGAACTACTTACGTACTTTCTATATGAAAGAAGGTGGAAAAGAGCAGCCATCTATTATGCAAAGACTCAGCGAAGGGTCTGATGTTATGCTTGTGGCGTTAGAGGCTGCTTTCAGCTTTCGGCAAGCGAACATTGAGTCGTACGGTCTTGATCCTGACACCCTTGATGATGGCATCTTGAAGCCAGGCTGTGGTTATGATGAGCTCCCTCAATTCTGGACCTCTTCGCATAATATTGTTAGCTCGGTGCGGAGCCTCGTGGACGTTGGTCGTAACCTGGCTGTAGAGAACTATGAGGAAGGTCTTCAGGAGAGTTTATCACAGAAGATCGCCAAAGACAATCCACGCATGGTTCGGATCGGCTGCCAAACTCACATCGAACGCTTCCAAAGCTTGCTTGAACACGTCGAAGACAAGCAACGAGAGGCAGGTCGCAGTCTTCGAGATGAGTGGAACAGCAAGGTCCGACCAGAGCACATCTACGGTCTCATGGAACTTGGCCTGGCCACCGAAGGCATGAACTTAGCTGAAAAGTATCGAGATATGCCAACCTTAGTAAACCTTGTCTGGGACGAATCCAATTGGCTTGAATCGGAGAAAGCGGCGACTCGAAGCAAGATGGAAATAGCCGAGAGCACAGTCAAGCTTAAAAAGATCAAAGAGCGTATCGGCAGGTATTTTGAAGTCTATGGCGACGACTGGGCCGAAGCATTTTACCTGAAACATATCAAGGAGGGTCAATCGGCACAGATGTTTGAGCCAGAGCATCTGAACCAGCCGGCACTGAGCAAATTCCTGAGGGCGGACCCATCGCGTGCAAGGCTTAGATGGATCAACGAAGTCTCTGGCGAGAAAGATTATGAGGCTGCCGCCGAAGCTCTTTTCGAGGCTGCGAACAAGCAAGAAACCAATTCGTGGTGTAACAAAGTCGAATTGTCCATGTGCAAGCTTGCCATGCTTTGTCAGAAAGAAGAGAAACCTAGCAAGTTGCAACCGACCAACAGGCATACTCAAGAGCTGTCTAAAGCAGAGAAAACCCGAGAGAGGAACTACAAGATTGTAGTGGATCAACTGGAGTACGCTAAAGCCCAAGAGATTCTATACGATTCCTTGTCATCTACCATCGACCAAGCAATTGACGATGAAGCTGCTCTAGATACTCTCATGAAGGAGTTCGGACAGGGTCCTATTCAAGATCGGCCAGCGCACTTGTCGCTTCTAAGGGAAGGGTTCGAGAACCTCATCCATCACAAGGTCATCGATCCTGCTCTAATGATCGACGTTCTAACCTTGATGAACGATCGTGGCGAGAGGGAACCTACTTCCCTGATACAATCTAACGAGTTTACCTTTGCACTCAGGGTCCTAGCTGCAAACTGGCATAGCATCCACCGGACAACACGCGATGGGCTACTGAAGCTCATTTGGAAGCGACTGTGCAATAAAGACAACTGGGCCGAAATCAACAACACCAAGGACATCTCAGACGCGACACTTGAGGAGTTCTTGCTTTCGACCAACGTTGGCTGGACCTTCAGGGGTCTGATGAGGCTGATTGGTAAGCTGACGTTCATTTCACAAAGAAGACCTTGAACTGACAGTTATAGATATCGATGAACACAATCGCGTCGTATGGCCCAAGCAACTCGCGGCTCTGGTCGGTGCAGGCGGCACACATGGAGAGCTTTGTGTGCGATTTCCACTAGAGGATCTCCGTGAGCCCATTATCAAAGACAACTTACTTGATGATGAGATTTTGCGGGAGAATCTCGAGAAGAATCGACTTGACCAATGGTTTAAAGCAGCTTGCAGAGCAGGCAAGAACGCCTATATGGCGGAGAAAAGAGAATTCCAACGAGGCTCTTCCGCAAAAGAAGATTCTGCTGGTAAGGAAGAAATTCTTAGGGCTGAAGGGTCAGACGTCGAGGATGATGCTGGTAACGGCGTCAGCCAGGATCAAGTTATAGAAATGCAGGAATCGTAAAAAATGGGTGACAGGACGACCAGTTGAGATTGTGGAGGCGAAGGTTCATGTTTCAATTGGGCGAACTGCATAATAATGCATTGGGCACGGCGTTTCAAAAGGAGCACAACAGCCTGCAACGGCGCTTTCTGTTTGTTCTTTATTACTGGCTTTGTAACGATAGCGATAGCGTTGGCAGTCTCTGAAGCCTTGCGTACGTCAGAGTGCGCAGCTACCATTCACATTTCGATTCATGTAGATGTGTAAGTACACAAAAGGCATTGATACGCTTGCACAGACTGCACAACGGTTCCAGACTCTGGATAGATGGGAACCAGTTCATTTCTCGAGTGGGTCTTGCCCGTTCAGGGCAGGGTGTGGCTTGAGCAAGCCGCTCCAATCAAGGCCAACGACCGTTTTCTTGCTGCAGGCAGCCCACTTGCCCAGCTTCCGGCACGGCAACGGAATTGCATCACAAAGGAGAGCGTCACACCACGTTAAGGCGAGCGTGTGCAGCAAGGCGACTTCACGGAGACAGTGGCCAACGATGAGGCTGGCGGTACACGTCAATCGCTGCGGCGGTGTCGAGGCCTCTCACCCGTACAAGGTGCGCTCGATGCACCGCGATTCGCAGGACGTTCCTTCCTAAATGAGCTCGTAGCCGAGGGAGTTGCCAGAGAACGCAGGTACGACGAGGTGCACTATTGATGAGAACAGCAGCAACAACAAAAACAATAACAACAACAATAAAGCCTGTGATGCCCCTTGGTGCATCTGAATACAGGCGATAGAGACCGCAAGGCAAATGTTAAAGACATTTGACATGTACTCCACGCCGACAGGCCCAAATTTTAGCTAATAGATAGCCTATTATGGCACACTGCCACTGTGAATACTAGCGGAGCGCTCAGGCTTTAGAAGGGGTGCACTGACATTGCTTGAAGCGGGCCTAGCGCCCATCCAGTCCAGCCGCCTGTGTTCTGCTCGCACCCCAGGTCCCAGGTCTTTTCCATCGCGAGTCGATCACTCTCCTGTCCTTCCACTGTCCATTGTTTTCCCAGCGCAGCGATACTTTTCATTGTTTGCCCAGCTGCCTGCTGCAGCAGCCTTGTCGCCCGCCCGTGGACAGCCACAGACACTCTTGAGACGACCCTGGAGACGACTCGCCTGCCTGCATAGCCTCAGCCGACCTCCGGAGACGCCCTTCAGCCTTCATCGCTCTCACAACGCGACTTTCCTGCGTTCACCACCAGCGCCACCAGCTGCTGCACCCGTACCTTGACTTCTCACCCACAATGGCGAGCGGCAGCACTTCCTCCAACGTCGTCGGCGTCCACTACCGCGTCGGCAAGAAGATCGGCGAGGGCTCCTTCGGCGTCATCTTTGAGGGCACCAATCTGCTCAATCAACAGCAGGTTGCCATCAAGTTCGAGCCACGCAAGAGCGACGCTCCACAACTGCGTGATGAGTACCGCACGTACAAGATTCTCGTGGGCTGCCGTAAGTTCACTCGCTGCCCCTATTCTTTCTCCTGTCACCCTTTCGAGCGAGGGGGGAAGGCACGGTCTGTGTGTTGGACGCTGCCTTGGCAGATGCATCTACGCACATGTGCATCCTATGTCAGCTGTGCCGTGGGTTGTAATGCCCATGCCATGCTTCAGCAATTGTTGCGGTAGCCATGTCGACGTTGTTCTACTCTTTCATCATCGCTGCCTGCTCTACTCCGCATACAGGCATGTTATAAGTATTCCACTGACGTGTTGCAGCCGGGATCCCTAATGTCTACTATTTTGGCCAGGAAGGCTTACACAACATTCTGGTCATCGACCTGCTCGGACCTAGTTTGGAAGATTTGTTCGACCACTGCAACAGGAAATTCTCAATCAAGACTGTTGTTATGGTTGCCAAGCAAATGGTGCGTGTTTGCGAAACCAATGTGATTCTGGGTTGTTAACGCGCGTTTAGCTATCGAGGGTTCAGACTATCCACGAGAAGAACCTCATCTACCGCGACATCAAGCCTGACAACTTTCTCATTGGCCGACCAGGCTCCAAGAGTGCTAATGTAATTCACGTCGTAGACTTCGGTATGGCCAAGCAGTACCGTGATCCCAAGACGAAGCAGCACATTCCATACAGGGAGCGCAAGTCCCTCTCTGGCACGGCGCGTTACATGAGTATCAATACCCATCTTGGACGCGAACAATCTCGTAGAGACGACCTGGAAGCTTTGGGCCATGTTTTCATGTACTTCCTCCGAGGCGGTCTCCCATGGCAAGGTCTGAAGGCTGCAACCAACAAGCAGAAGTATGAGAAGATTGGCGAAAAGAAGCAGACGACTCCTATCAAGGACCTCTGCGACAGCTTCCCTGGTATGCCGATACAAATTCGTGCTTATGAAACATGACTAACAAAACACAGAGGAGTTCAATAAGTACTTGAGCTACGTCCGTAACCTCGGCTTTGAGGATACACCTGACTATGATTACCTGCGTGAGCTCTTCACTCAGGCTCTCAAGAGCACAGGGGAGGTTGAGGATGGAGAGTATGACTGGATGAAGCTGAACAATGGAAAGGGTTGGGAGGTAATGAAGTCACACCCCTCGGCTGTTCAACAGATGCACCATTCCAACGTCCACCAGAACTCCTCCACCGCCGTCAACGTTCACGGCCAGCCTCACAGGCAGCCCAAGACGCACCTGCCCGTCGACCACCACCGTTTAAACGAGCCTCTTCCAAAGCCCGGAGCGACGCGAGCCCAGCCCGGAAGAAGCCCAAGAGACCAAACAGCTCGTAGGGCAGAGGTTCAGAGGAACAGCATGGGGGATTTGGCACCACCCGATGCAGCGTCAAACCAGGCCCAGTTTCAGCACAGCCAACCGAATCTGAACGCAAACGCGAATGCCAACCGTGTAACACCTGCACAGAGCCCGAACGCCCAGCAGCCTAGGCGGCAGGAGCCAGAGAAGCAAGGCTTCATGCAGAAGCTCACGAAGATTTTCTGCTGTGGCGGAAGCAGCAACTAGTGGTTGTGCATCTGATTTCCCTGATTATTGCGTTGCATCATGGAGTTCGTTCATTGAGCGGACTTTTATCGGCCACGTTTTTCCTGTATAGGTATTTTGTAATGATTGATAGACGGGATTGAAATCTCCTTCCGGTATCTTAGGTAATACTCTCACGACAACCGAACCACCTCGACGCCAGCCTGGATCTCTTCTTTTCATCATCATCTTCTTCAGACCCGGCTTTCGATTATGCGAGTTGCACCTGCACAGCAACTTGTTCGGAAGTCATTTATACTGGCGTACGCGGCGTTGCGTCTTTTTGGCGGTATGAAGTTGGCATCTCATTTATCATCATTATCATTTCATGTTTGTGTTATGGTAGGAGAAAAACATAGCATGCAAAAGAGTCTCTTTCGCTGGGATCTGTCTGTATTGTGGAAAAGGGTGATTCTGGTGGTTTTAGTTAGATGACAGCGGAGCAGGTAGAGACGAAATTCACCACATAAACTGCATGATTGATTAGACAGTTGCACCAAAGTGACATTTACTCGAACTACACTAAGGCTATCCCTTTGCAATAAGCTTTGTATAGAAGATTTATAGTATCATGGCTAAAATTTGTGCAATGAGTGCCTACAGCGGCTTTTGAATACACGGAGTTGATGCAGGCTGTAAAGCATTTACAACAAGATGTCCCTTCTGTAGACCTGTATTGAAGTATTCAGAAAGATGTGAAAAGCGTGGCTTGTGCCTGACTTTTTAGACATCACGCAAGGTAGTGCAAGTGGCGTTCCTGCGTTCTTAAACAGATGCCTGTGAACATGACATGAGCTTGGCGCCGCCGCAATTCCGCGACTTTGCGAATCCAAAGTTCATACACGCTCATAACAACCCTGCACAACCATCGACTACAGTTCTTTCCAACACTTCTACGCCGCCAGATCGATTCGAATTATACTTGTGATGGCATCGGGTCGCGATGTGCGTGATATGCTTGGGCTGCCTGTTGGCGACATAGCACCACCGACGTACCAGAAGAAGTCGAAGAAAGGCGGAGGATCGAAGAGAATACGTATGTCGAGGCATGCGTGAATATAAAGAGGTCTGTGAGACAATGGTAGCTAATACATATGAGCAGAGGGTGTTGCGCGCGAGGTTGCGGCGTTGTATGGCGAACGCCCACCACCGGTCGCAGTGTATGAGGAGAAAAAGGCATACCGCGCAAAAAGGCAAAGCACTGGGCCTGCAAAGAAATGGTACTTAGAAACTCATAAAACTATATAATGCTGATGCTGACAGCCTAGGACAGGATCCAACAACCATTTACGAACCCAGCGCGTCACGACGGTCTTGTTCTCAAGCATTGGCGGCGCAAACCAACCACAGCGCCATCGATACAGAAAAGCGAAGATGTAGCAGTTCAATACAGCGAGTCGACGGATTACGTCGAGTCATGCGCCGACTACCTCAAATACAATATCACGGTGGATATGCCCGACTTTACGGACGAGGAATACGATGCACACCTACGAAGTGACGACTGGAGTCGAGAGGAGACCGATTATCTGTTCAGTATCGTGAAGGATTACTCTTACCGGTGGGCTGTGATATGGGATCGCTATGAGTGGCAGGCGCTTAAGAGGCGGGAACGGCAGCTTGCACAAGCTGCACAGCAGGAGAATGGCAATGTCGATTCAAGTGCCTTAGCAACACTACCTTTTGCACCCCTGCGAGACAGGGAGCGCTCTCTGGAAGAGATGAAAGCACGCTTCTACGATATATCCGCTAAGCTCATGAAGCTCCGCATCCCTGAAGTCCAGATGGATGCCGATCAATACAGTCTCTATGAGACGCTTTCCAAGTTCGACCCTGTCATGGAGCGCAACCGTAAGATGCTTGCTACAGCTCTCATGAACCGCAACATGGACGAAGTCAAAGAAGAAGAATTCCTCCTCACCGAACTCCAACGCATCAATATGGCCGCCGTGCGCCTCGATGCCGAACGCGAAGAACTTCGCTCCCGCCTCGACGCACCTCAAGCTAACACCTCGACAGCCGCAGGCCTCCAAAGCTTTACATCTAGCACAGCCCTGCAAGCGCTCTTCCAGCAACTGTTTCAGCAAGACCGCAGCAAAAAGCGCTCCAGCGGTGGCTCCAACGCTCCGGGCCGTCTCAGCCTGAGCGCAAACGACATGATAAACACTCCCTCGGGCGCGTCTTCCAACCCTGCCAACAGACGCACTTCCATGGCCCTACCCCCCTCTACTGCAGCCCAGACACCCGTCAAGACCCTGAGTCCGCACCAAGAACACCGCTTCGCTGTGAGCACGCATGAGCGCCTTACTTCGGGCGTCACTTTCGGATCCGATAAATTGTTGAAAATGCGACAAGCAAAATCGAACGTGCAGACACAGAAAATTGCTTCGGCGCTACAAGAATTGGGCGTCGCGGATGTTATTAGCATCCCCACAAGCCGCGTGGCCGATGTGTTTGAGCAGCTGGTGGCTAAAGTGGGGAAATTGTTAGATGTGCGCAAGGTCAAGGAGAAGGAGATGGGCGAGTGCCGCGTGCTGAGTAGGATGAAGGCGCTTCGAGACGGGACTACAAACAACAATAGCAATGGGGAGGGGGTTAAGGCAGAAGGCAGCGAAGGCGAGAAGAAGATCGCTGATAGCCAGGATACACCAATGGGGGGTAGTAACGGGGATGATGCGGATACAGGAAACGACAATGATGAGGACGCTGAGGGAGAAGATGATACAGGGGTGCAGAACACGCCTGCCAACGCAGACCGCGACGATGTGGAGGCCGAAGAGGAAAACAATACGCATGCCGAAGCTGCAAGAGGCAATCCAGTCGATGCGGACGCTGACGCCGACGATGTCGACGCAGAAGGCGAGGATGAAAGTGCTGCGCAGACCAGCCGGGCTACGAGTCAAGGCGCTGGGCATAAGAGGAGTGCTAGTGAGTTGAGCGAGGGCAGTCAGCCGAGTGAGAAAAGGGCAAGAACGTAGAACTACCACTGTAGCGTGGGAAACTATTTGGCATAGCGATGGCGTTGGGAATTTGAATGTACAACTGGTCCTTACACAGCCATCTATGGTCGACAAACACTTAAGTCTATCGATTCTGTCTTGCACTTTGCTTTGCTGCTGGTGAGCAGGGAACGCTCGATTTTCGACACGTGTGTCGATGTCTATGTTGAGGCTGCTCTCCGTTCTTTTACTCTGGTGGAACGGCTGATGCTGGTATGGCAAGAGGTGGACAGAAATACAGGGTCATTGCTTATCTGAGTGATTTACATTTCAAGTTTCTGATCTTAAGTTTGTTACAAATTCCCATACCGAACATTGTTACATGATGCGCCTAAGAGCGATTGATTTCATAATCAGCAATGGCTTCCCAGAGACCAGTCACCCGATTGGTTTACAGCCACGCCTTCTCATATTGTTATAGAACATCCATTGGCTTCCCTGCGGGATTGAGCCGTGAAGCCTGGGTGAGGCCTCATCCTACAACTTCCTGTCACGGTCCTCCTCATCAATGCTCTTGTTGGAGCTGGAGGTGGTGCTCTGCTTCTCGAGCTCCTCGCCCATGGCGCCGTGGAGCTCCTCTTCAAAGACAGGCTCAGTCTCGATGGCCTCGAACTTGGTTTTGAAGTCTTTGAGTTGGTGGGTCGAAGAGTTGCTGCGGCGACGCGCGTTGTTCATGTTATATGGCATGTCTTCAACCTCGTCGCCATCTCGGCCCCTAGTATGGTGTTAGTACTCGTCTCCTGCATGCTTGATGGTGTTGTGGCAGCGGCTGTGGCGACCAGTGGGATCTATCTCAGGGGTGCAGAGGATTCGTTTGAAGGTGATGTGCAGGAGAGCCTGACGTACCAATTGCCCTTTCCACTGCCGTCTTTCTTGGTTTTGGTAGGATCAGCATCAGCGTGACCTGACTTGGCGAAGTATCGAGGAAGCCTCGACTCACGCTCAGCACTGCCATCAGCAATGCCAGCGTGGTCACGGTCAGTCCACTTGTGAGAGCGAGTCACTGCCAAGCGTCAGTATGAGATGGAAAGTATTGTTTGGCCACCTGAGCACTGAGCAGCACAGTGTCCTCTTCAAAGCCCAATGTACCATGTGATGACATGATGAGCATGAAGGGAGATAGCAACTTACTGTTTGGTGGTTATCGAAATGATTGAGCACGGATGGTGTGAAGTAAGAGTCAAAGATGGGCAGCACGAGGTTCAAGTAGTCAGGCACGGGGAGCTCGGGGCTTGAAGCTATCAGTGGGTCTGTATGGTCTCGTGATATCTATGGCGTAACTGCGTGAGCTATTACGATTTGCATTGCGGGGAAGCACACGTACCTCGCAGCACAGCAATCGATGCGAGATTGAAGGTGATTGAGAGCAACGTCGAATGCAATTGTTCAAGATTGCGTGATGAACGACCTGAGACGAGGTGAGATCAAAGGAAGATGCAAGAGCACGCGAGCTTGAGCGAGCGGGGTCAGGCGTGACTTGCCTTTTATATTACCGTTAGCAGTCGGTCCTTGTGAAGAGCCGTGGAAACGCATCGAAACTCTGTATCAGCCCCTGATAACGGTTGCCAGAATTCTTGACCATCATGAAGTTCTCTGAGCTGCAGGTGGACATTCAGCTCCTGATGGTAGGAGAATTGCATACTACACAGTTCTACGTCATCCGGTACGCAAGCAGAATGCAGCAATCAGTGTAACGGCCCGAGACAGAGCCCCTTCTGAACGTCTCACTACAACTCCATCATGCTGTGAACTACATTGAAGTCCAACCATCAGCCCCTTATGTGGACTGAGCATGAGGGAAACTGGTTTTGTGTTCCAGGCGACTGTTCATGTGGTGCTTCTGCGGCGTTACCCCAGGTTTTACTACTGCTGCAAAAGCGGGCCTAGCAGCGGAATGCTGCCGACTTGAGCCGACCCTGTCGCCTGATGATCATCCAATCGCGTATGTCATGCATTGATTACTGTGACAAAGTCGCTTTCTCCGAGCGCCGGAAGTGCTAGAGTCGCGATATTGCCGCTTCCAGATAAGTTTTGCGACTGATTGCTCAGCGACCGAGATACCTTTTGTTTTCCTTTTTCTCGTCCACCCCTCTTCGACTCATAATTGACTTTCCCTACAACACACACATAAATACTGCTTCCACCGATTTTCGTTCACCCCACTACCCCGCTATGACTTCACGAACACTCATTATTGCGCCGCCTTCAGTTGCGGCGCATCCAGAGAAATTGAACAGCATATATGAGATGCATGACCGCTCTTCAACCGACTTACAGATGCTGGACCGTATTGCGGCAGGTCTAGCAACCCTCCCCTCTTCCACATACGATGTCATACTCCTCATTACCGACGCTGCGGGTACTTCACGCGAAAGCCACGCGCTGCTCGTACGAGATGTCATGCACAAGATTGTCAGTGCTCTGAAGATTGGAGGTGTATTCAAAAGCCAAGATGGCGCATTGCAAGGCTCAGAGAAGACAGAGGCCATCCTGGCAGGGTTAGTCGAAAGTGCAGAGGGCATGACAAAGCCAGCACACGAAGAGCCCGTATCGATACCGTTGAAGTTTGGTAGGAAGAAGGCAGCAAATGGCACAAATGGCACAAATGGCGTCAATGGAACAAATGGCGTCAATGGAACAAGCAACACCAACAGCGCCGTTCAGGCTGTTGGTGCAGATAGCCCAGTCCTGAACCTGAACAGCATCAACCTGAATGGCAAGCGTCCCTCCCCAGAACCCGCAAAGCCGAATGGTGTAGGCTTCGTCGACTTCAGTGATGACCTCGACGACCCAATCATCACCGGCGAAGACGACGACCTAGTCGATGAAGACGACCTCATCACAGAAGAAGACATGGCCCGTCCTATTATTCAGCGTCAGTGCCCTTCTTTTTCTCCTCACACCTCCACCATCCACTAACACAACTACAGCGCCCGAATGTCGCCCCAAAGCCGGCAAGCGTCGTCGTGCCTGCAAGGACTGCACCTGCGGAATGAAAGAGCAACTCGAAGCCGAGGACGCCGCGAAGCGCGCTGACGCCGACAAGGCGCTCAACACGATGAAGTTTGGTGCCGACGATCTGCTTGATGAGGTGGATTTTACAGTGCAAGGCAAGGTCGGCAGCTGTGGGAATTGCGCACTGGGCGACGCTTTCCGGTGCGATGGGTGTCCGTATATTGGACTGCCAGCATTCAAGCCCGGTGAGGAGGTTAGGTTGTTGAACAATGATATCCAGTTGTAGATGACCGGGTGGCGGATATGCATGGGCGGCGTTTGAATGAATTCCAGACGTTGATAATTGATACTAATGTGACATGAGACGAGACGGCGTTCACAAGATCACATAGAGCATTGAAACGCGTGGGACGCCACACAACATAGATGAAATCTGAAGTGAACAACTTGGGTTTGCACACAACTGAGTACGCATGAGTGTTCATTTGTTTAAATCATAATGCTTCTGTCGAGGACTTCACACTGCTAAGCTAGATTGAGATATAACAAGCGTCGGACGGAAACACATCGCGCTCGAAACACGACAACGCGACGCTCAATTCAAACGAACATCTTGACACCATCCCTTTCCCAATCCCACTCGCATACCCCCTCCCAACCAACCCCTCACCCACGTCTTCCTCCCTTTCCCTGTGGCCTCAGGCTTCACTGCATCTACACCTGTGCTAACAGTGCTAAGCGGTTTACGTCACCTCTCCTCATTTGATTCAGCAACACTGGAACCCTGTAGTAACAGTCCCGGACCCGCAGATCGTCTGTCCGGTATACCTGACGACATAGTACTGTAGCAGGTGTGTAGTGAAGGCGGAGTGAAGACCATACTGCTGATTCCAGCATCTCGTCTCCATGGTAGATTTGGTTGCCAAAGAGACCGTGTGTGACAAAGGGGCTTAAATATGGTGATGGCAACATCAATGCTGTCGTCATCCGTTTTAGTAATATGGGCCCATAGAAAGGGAGTACAAGAAGTTGAGAGTGCGGGTAGCCCCAAACGGTCCTCTTGGCAACGGACATGCAACATTGTTGGCGCAAGTAGGTGTATCTGCGGGAGTGGCGTTTTCATGTAGAGTCAGCTTGGATCTGGCTTGCGGCCTGAGACGGGTTTGAGCATTTTGTAAGAATGGGCTCGTATGGGATAGTGTTTGGAAAAGGTGGTTCCTGCTAGAGAATATTGACTGCGTGGGGAATAGTACAGTCTGTAGTGTTACATTTGCTTCTGGGATGAAATAGTTTTGCACTGCACGTAGATCGATGACACGTCCTCTTTGCCGCCATGCTCCTTCGTTGGGTGGTAGGGAATGGGATTGTGTTCACTTTACGCTTCGACTTCCTGCCATTGTCTTTGAGTTGGCTGTTGGGATTCATCTTTTGCTTTTCGTGCAAGGCACTCCTTATCAAGGTTCAATAGAGGTAGAGTAAACTGCTCTAGTTTGACTGGCGTTCATTGATGGATGTGTTTAATATCGACCTCTGTCAAGAATACAGCTCACAGGCAACTTGATGCTATCAGGTGGAGGAAGGAATAGTCACGTCATCAGTGCAAGTGCATCTATCTGGGTGCTTAGATGTGGCTGTATGTAAACACGGATCTCAGCACTTGTGGATAGCTCTCTAGTCAATACAAGACCAATCGTACTACCACTACCGTTGTACATCAGCAGAGCTCTCCGTTATGCAGTCATATTACGATCAATGATGCAGCTTCTCAACATCCTCATCATATGTTTATACACTTTCGTATATCTCGAGCCTGTCAGATTATTCAGACTGACTTTTGGTTTCAAGGCAAAGAAACTCTTTTGTGTACTCGCTCACCGAGCAAGATAACCAGTCTGATGGCGCAGAGTCGTTGCAAATATATGTCCATGATGGCTCGCCGAACGTGTCAAGTATCCTTGTATCCTTGGCAGGCATCGACCATGGCATCTGGATTTGGAAGACCTACCCAAAATAATGCCGAGAGCGCCGACGGTACCAGCGAACAAGGTCGGAATGGAATTTGAGTGGAGAGTGTATTCAGCTGGGGTTCTATATAGGTCTATCGTGGTTGCAGTGAGATCCCACGAGAAGAACTTCGAGGGCGCCGTGCCGGAGAGATCGAATAAGTTACTGTTCAAACTAGGCCAAGAGAGCGGTTCAACAGAAGGTGACCATGTATCAGTCACTGGTATGTGTTTGATGAAGACGAGTTTGCTCTTGAGGTCCACGGTGTGCACCTCCTCTCCTGTTGTGACCATTGAAGTTTGGAAGTGATGCTTGTAGACATGTATCACTAGTGTGAACTGCATTGTAAAGGTGGCTGTCGGTATACCCGCCCGTGAAATGGGAAGGTATTTAGGACGCTGTTAATCGACTGCCTGTAGATGTCGCGGAACGCTAGTCTATGGTGCGCAAAGATACAGATAGGGATGAAAGGTAGATTGGATGGATCAAAGAGTAGATTGTATAGAGCTATACCGCGAATCTCCTACGTGGCAAGGGCTAGCAGTGACGTCTAGGTCATCTACTAGCCTGCCGGTTGTAGGTTCAGATTCTTGGTTCGTCCTTCCAACGTTGGTCGTGGCCGTATCTTTATGCATCGCAGCGTTATCTCATGCTCGACCCGGGCGATACTCAATCCGGCCAAGAAGTGACACGTCTTATCGTACTGTTATCAGAGTACAAGTTGCAGTTATACCAACAGTGGCGTACCCCGGCGTACCGGAAGCAATTAGTAGCACTTCGAAAGACGGTGGCGTACTCGACAAGCTATTCCTGGAAAACGCAATGACAAGCATAAAAGTTGATCCAGGCAGGTCGCGGAGTGTGGTCAGAGAGGGCCGCAAAGCACAATGACTTATTGTCTGAACTGAACGTATCCAAAAGAATTGTTGTCCCAAGGTTTTGGAAGGATCTCATAATTATGGTTGTTGGGCCTAATCGGAAGCCTGCCCCAGACAGCGCTTGGAGGAGGTTCATTTTTACTTATGACGCGCTGTCTTTGGACACAGTCGAGATTAACTCCATATTCGTAACAACCTAGGTGACCAGCTGCAGCATCCAAAAGGGGCAGTCGACATCGCGCGCATTAGGGTCTTGTGGGGGTGAGTGTGGGGCCTGGGAGCAGACATCCTGAAAGCTTTCGCTCCTGGTAGCCTTCTCTTTCTGGCGCTGAGATTCCTCGTCCCAGTTGAATTTGTGATCACGCAGGCATACCACAGACCTTACGTACTGCCGAATTTATGGAAGAAGAACGTGAGAATAGTGAATAGCAGGTGGGAGCTGCTGCAAGGGGAAATTATCCTGGTACCTCACCATGCTTAAGACCGGCTATGGACTGCAGAGAATTACAGTCTCCATGCTCATTCTGCTATGACCAGCTCCATTTTGAGCGCTGTTCGCCCTGGACCGTAGTAGTCTGGGAGCCGCTCAATTTGCTGGAACCCGCAAGAGACATACAAAGCCCTGGCTGGGTCACGAGCCTCATCAACCCACAAAACGATTGTCCGACAGCCTCCCTTCTTCATTTGCTGGCAAAGAGTATGAATAAGACATCTGGCGATGCCTTGGCCTCTCTCTCGCTCAACTGTAGCCAGCTTGTGTAACCAGGCCTGACTTTTTAAGCGTTGAAACACAAGGTAGCTGATGGGCTCTTGACTTCCTTCTCTTGAGGCCAAAATAAGGCCGATATTCTTCTTCTTTAGCTCAACGCTGTAGTCAAATGCCTCGCTTGACGGAAAGATCTTCTTTTCGAGCTTGGCTACCTTTGCTGCTAAAGCCACACGATCCTTCGGTGGACATGCTGTGATTACCTGCAAGACAATGCCTGGAGGAGCTGCCCCTGCATGAACGGTAGTCGTCATCTTCGTTCACTAGTAAACAAAAACTGTTCCACGTCGCTTGTAATGTGTAATCGGTTCTTGCAGAACTGCTCGTGTGGTTAAGTCGTTCAGCTGGAGGCCGCGTTTTATGTCATCCGGAAAAAAACGAGATGAGCCTCTCATAAGCCGTCCTTTCAGGGAAATGTCAATCCAGCTGTTTGCAATACTGGATTTGTTTTCTCATAAGTCGCGGTGGAGTTTTGGCGAAGAAGCGGATGCAGAAAACTTTGATTGGCCGAGGCAAAGCATGTGATCGCGCGTTGGGGTTCGCGTTTTCCGCCGCGACGCGTCTTTCGCTCGCACTACACAGCTACTTCCATCTTAAGCCTATCCTAGACAATAACAATGACAACTCGGAAATCAGACCAGTCGTTTCGATCTGCACTTATCGAGTGGTAAAACTCAAAGAGATAGGTGTAAGCATACGGTCTTGTGCTTCGATTCATTCGTGAAAGATGTCTGGGAAGGGGAAGCGACCGTACTCGAATGTGGACTTCACTCTAAAACGAGTGTTTAAAAAACCATGCTTTCGGTATGTAAGGGCTCTCAAATATTATTAATCCGTTCTGACCTCGTCAAGCCCTTTGCAGCGCGAAGTCATTATGGCTACACTAGAGGGCGAAGATGTCTTTCTACAGGCAGCCACTTCTTTTGGCAAGAGTTTATGCTATCAACTTCCGGCTGTTGTCGATCTCGGCAGTATGTAGAAATTACAGGGGATGTCTGCACATCGACTGACAATTCTAGTTACCATTGTCATCTCTCCTCTACTAGCACTCATGGTGGGTCATCACAGACTATATGAAGATATGGGGCTAAACAAACCAGAACAACCAAGTCGCATCCATGCGTAGCTCCAGTATCAAGGTTGAGACAGTGAACAGCACGACTCAACGACATGACAGGGAGCGTATACTGACAGACCTCCAATGTGGTCACCCCTTAACCCGACTGCTTTATGTAACTCCCGAGTACTGTGCAACCGATTACTTTCGCAAGGTTCTTCGAGTCATACATTCTCAAAGGGAGCTCGCGCGCATAGCAGTCGACGAAGCCCATTGTGTCAGCGAATGGGGCCATGACTTCCGGCCATCCTTCCAACAGCTCTCCTTCTTTAAGACTGAGTTTCCTGACGTTCCGATCATATGTCTCACAGCCACAGCAACTTCTCGCGTACGCAACGATATCATCAAAACCATGGCTCTTGACCCCCTCAAATTACGCGTATTTCGTATGACAACAAGCCGTCCAAACCTACACTATGAAGTTCGCTTCAAATGTGATGAAGATGATCACTACTTTGACTTCCTTGCTTGGCTCAAGAATGTTCACGCCCGCCGCGCAAATTCGGAACGGGCTACTCAATTAATCACTCAGCAACAGCGCACAGACAACGTATCTGGCATCATATACACCCTCTTCCGCAAAGACTGTGAATACTTAGCTGCACGTCTCCGCGAGGACGGCATCGGCGCAAAACCCTATCACGCTGGTCTCCCTCATACCGAGCGCACCAACACTCTATCCAACTGGGTCGCCAATAAAGAAGGTTATGATGTCGTTGTCGCGACGACAGCATTTGGTATGGGCATTGACAAAGAGAACGTCCGCTTCGTTGTACACTGGCAAATCCCCAAGTCTTTTGAGGGCTTCTACCAGGAAGCCGGACGTGCAGGTCGAGACGGGAAAGCTAGCGTATGTATCTTGTACTACGGGCGTGAGGACCGCGACCGTGCGACAACACTGATGGCACGAGATCAGACGAGGCAGCCAGCTATGAACGAAGGGCGGGCAACACAGCAGCAACAGATGCTGAACAGGGCGAAGAGCTTACAAGCGTTGGTGGATTATTGCGAAGCGACCAACAGATGTAGGCACAAAACTATTGCAAGGTATTTTGGCGATGAAGAGGTGCCGCCTTGCGATTTTGCATGCGATTGGTGCAAGGATGCGGAGGCGCTGGTTAGGAGAAAAGAGAGAGGACTTGCAAGTGAGGAGTGGTGTAGCACGCAGAGGGAAACAGGTCGCTATAGTGGAGGGTATGACGAATATGATTAGACCTCATCATTATAAGCTGGGTCGAATAGCGATGGGTTGGAAAACAGCAGCAAACGTTATAGTAAAGATTGACATGGTACATCATCCTAGCACTTCTGACATTCACATGACACGATTATGTCTAGCAAATCTTAAACTTCATATGTCAGTACCACTCGGTCCCATCCGGAACGCCCCCCAATGCATCTTTTCGTGACAGTCATGTAGAGCAGAGCCCACAACTCCAGTGGACGGCTCGGAACGGGCTCAACCAAGCTCAACCAATGATTAAAGCAGCGCTAGGTACCATACCGGCCTCCTTCAGCGTCATACCGAAATCACTCCTGTCATACGTCTTCTTTGGGAAGTTTGTGGTGAACGTGTTTACCGTTGTGCCGTCCTGCTCTAGCGCATGCGCAACCTCGAACAACGTTGTCTCGACGGGGAACGTCTTCATGATGCGCCCACCAGCTGTCTGTAGCGCGAGTCTTGCCTCAGTATATGCACTTGCTGGCTTGCTCGTTGAAGGACCTGAGGATGTAGGGCCGGACTCCTGTTTGACAGGTGGAGGGGCCTGCCCTGCCCGTGCGGCCTTCTCAGCCTCAGCTTTCCTCTTACGTTCCTGCTTGTCTGCTTCGAGTTTTGCGAGGACCTTGCGTTTAGCTTCCTGATCTGCAAGCTTCTCTGCACGCTTGGCTTGGGCTTCCTTGATGCGCTCTTTTTTCTGCAACTCTTCTTTAATGTCTTGCGACTCTTTGGTGGATTTCATGCGAATCTGTTCGTTCCTCTTGCGTTCCTCCTTCTCCTGTTCAGCCTGTGCAGCGCGCTTGACAGCAAGTTTCGCCTTTAACTCTTCAAGGCGAGCCTTCTTCTCTTCTTCAGTAAGAGGTGCGATTTCTTCAGTCGATTCGGCGAAGTTCTCGTGTCCAGTCTTGCTGCCGTGAAATTCGGCTTGTGCAACGGAACGGAACTTCTTGCCGCAGTCTTCGCAGACAAGTGACTTTGCCTCTTCGCCAGGCTGCAGCGAGGGTGGCTCTTCGGCGGCTGAGGCTTGCTCGGCTTTAATTTCATCAAGTGGACGGTCTTGGTTCTTCTCGATCCAGTCCAGAGCACCCTGGAGGTTGCCGCTAGACTTTAGAGCAAGTTGGGCGCGCTCGCGGTCGAATCCCATGCTGATGAGGTTGTCTAGGTCAGACATAGTGGACGTGGCGATGTGGTGTGAGTGTGGTGGTGCAATCGAAGAATATATTGGAGCAGCTCTATAGCTAGTCTAAAAGTGTCCCAGGTTTGATGGAGTTTGTCGAATGCTTTTGTCAATAAGTCGAAACCTTAGAGTTGAATCTAGAGGTAGGTGTAAGATAGTCGGAGCTCCAGTGGAGCGGAAGCTCAAGTAGTGGTGGGGTCAAGGGTCAACCACGGGTGAATCTGTGGAGCGTGCTCGCACCTTCCACGTCAATCAAGGGTAAAGCGCGTGGTTGGACTTTGACAGAAGACGTTCCAAAGATTGCTCGCCTTCACTTGTGAGAGCCCAAAGCTGTAGAATGGCTGCAATGGTACTGAATAAGCAGGTAGTGCCGTACTTCTAGAGTGCAATGATGACAAGTCCGTGGTCTTAGACAGGAACTAAACACTGTGACGTCTGGGTTGCTCTGCCGCGATTCCAGATTCATCATCGGCAAGCGAGACAACAACCCTCCCCTTCACTCCCCCTTCTGACACATCCACCACCTGCACCACGCTTGAACGCATTCCACGCCTATATATTTTCCCGGTCTGTCTCTGCAGATCGCACACGTGTCCCTCATATATCACACACCTTTTGTCGCATGCGCCGTACAACATAACCGCGAACCTCCTACAGCCACGATTACCAATCCCGTTCGGCGCCCTCCACTCACCGCCGTCATGTCAGTCGAGCTCGACCCCGTAGAACTCGGTTTCAAGCGTGAGCATTACATGTGCATGTTCTTGTATGCGAATACTGAGTTTGGCAGGTCCCTTCCAGCAGGAGGTATCGCAGACGCTCCGCCTCAGGAACCCTCATTCTGACCCAGTCGCTTTCAAGGTGGGCAAGCTCCCGAGCACTGCCTCATTATGCAAGCTGTATCTGTCAGATTGATTGCTAATAAATGCAGGTCAAAACTACCGCTCCTAAGCAGTACGAACCACTCGTCTATTCATCGAATTGCCGGTGACTAACAAAGAACCTCGTAGATACTGTGTACGACCGAACAGTGGACGCATCGAGCCTGGGCGAGATGTTGAAGTTCAGAGTACGTCTGTTATCCAATGCGCTGCGTACGCAGATCCAGTACGGCAGGCTAACGTCTGCGCGCAGTCCTCTTGCAAGCGATGAAGGAAGACCCAGCACCGGATGCTAAGTGCCGTGACAAGTTCCTTGTTCAATCTGTCCTTGTTACTGCTGACAAGGAGTTTACTAACGTTGGATCTCTGGTATGTCACTTGAACATGCTCACACGACCTAAAGTAACTTGATGGCATAGTGGGCACACATCGAACAGACGGCAAAGTCGTCTATCCAAGAGAAGAAGATTAGAGTCCTCTTCCTCCCCGCCGATGCTGATTCCTCCACGCCTGCGAGGGCCAACGGTGTCAGCCGCGAGTCAATGCTCTCGTCGCCTCAGTCCGAAGCAGCCGTTGCCCCTGCGTACGCTTTCACAGAGCAGGCTCAGGGCCCCGTTTCACGTGTGGAAAACCGCCCAGCGGGTAGCAAGAATCTTGGAGAGATTGAGCGCGAGACATACAACCCCGCTTCCTCCAGCTCTGGCGCTGCTGGTGGGATCCAACAGACTGTCGCAGCAGCAGCAGCGAGCGTATCGCATGCCATCCCCAAATCCCAGGCCGAACTGCAGGCCCAGCTTGATGCAGCTAAGCAACAGATCGCCCGGTTGACACAACAGGTCGATGCCGGACTGCGCCAGCGAAAGCCAGAATCTGCACGCGACACAAAGGACCAATCTGCGACCGCCATCCAGCAACAAACAGCCCCTGCTGGTGGCGTGCCTGTCCAGATCACAGCACTTCTTTGTCTGTTGAGCTTCCTCATCGCCTACTTCTTGTTTTAAGCGTTTCTGCAATACCCGGAGTGAAAGACAAAAGCCCTGCGCCTTGCGCCAGCAACGACCCCGGATCTGGGACGAAGTGTGTGGATCATGGGCAACCCAATGACGTATGTACGAGCATGGTGAGCGTTCAGGCGACGTAGACAATGGCATGCACAGATGGTTCGACGGTTTCTCTAAATTTTTGTTTTTGATTCCTGCTTCACGGAGGGATTTTGGGCTGTAGTTGAGTACGGTTAGGAGCGGCAAGGGCAAGGTTTGTGTCGAGTATTGTCGCGCGAGGGCGTTCGATGTATCAACACCTACAGAATCGTGATTCGCTTAATTCTGCCATATCGCAGCACCACATGCAAATATTAGTCAAAAGTGACTAACGCTCGCCGTAACGCTCGCCGCAGCCCACGATTTGCCAAGCAAGGACCGTCAAGCTTCAAAGACGACCCAAGGATAGTAGTAGTAACGAATAGGGAAGCGTGCAGAATGTCTCTAACAGTAATTGACAGCATACTCACGAAAGCTGACGGACATGAAGTTGCTCGCGTGCCGAACATGGACCAATAGCAGCACTCGTAATGTTTGAAATCCATTCGGAGTCATTCTTGCACTGTCGTCCCCCCCCCGCGCGCGTCATCGGCATTCTTCCCCTGGCTGAGCGATAACGGGCTCCACTAGAATCGCTTGATTGCCTCTGCGGCTCTGGGACGCGTCCTGAACATGGGCTAGTGGGGCAATCCCGAGTGCTCCCCGCTTGCTTTCGCCGGAGGCAAGTTCACTACATAGTGACTCAAACTAGATTGCTCGGCATTGAAAAACACCTACGTCCTTTGACTGACACTCCCTCTATCTCTCTCCATACTCTTCTTCCAACAGTCAAGATGTGTGGTATTTTCGCGTGCTACAGGTATGCAATGCACTACAATACCTACAGGATGCCCCTCTCGAAACTCTCTCGAGATAGTGTGTCGAATTAGAGCTGATTGGCGTGCAGACACCCCGATGTCCAGAAATTCAAGCCGACTGCTCTGAAAATGGGCAAGGCGTAAGTTTTCTTTTTGTGCTGTGGTGGTGGGCTCAATTGACTGACTGTGAATAGTATCCGACATCGGGGCCCGGATTGGAGTGAGCAACAGAAACATGAAATGCGCCGGCGACGACGATAGCTGACACAAACATAGGTGGCAACCACATCGCCAACGACACCAGTAAGTGCGCACAAAACCAGCATCCAGGAGTGGGGTACTGATTTCTTGTAGTCCTTGTCCACGAACGTCTCAGTATTGTTGGTGTTGGTATGTAGCCACGCATCTTGCTTTTTTTTTCTTCTCCGGATAAATGCTTACGCTGAGCAGACTCTGGTGCTCAGCCGCTCGTCAACAAGGAGGGAACCGTCTCTCTGGCCGTCAACGGCGAGATTTACAACCACCGCATTCTTCGCAAGGGCCTAAAGAAGCCCTACGAGTTCAAGACACACTCAGATTGCGAAGTCATTATTCCTTTGTACCTCGAACATGGCATCGATGCGCCGCGACACCTCGACGGTATGTTCTCATGGGTTCTCCACGATAAGGAGAACGACCGCCTCATTGCGGCCCGCGACCCCATCGGTGTCACCACATTCTACATGGGCAGGTCGAGCGAGACTCCCAATGCTGTCTTCTTCGCATCCGAGTTGAAGTGCCTGCATCCTGTCTGCGACGATATCATTGCCTTCCCACCCGGCCATGTCTACGACTCCAAGACAGACAAACTCACCAGATACTACGATCCCAAGTGGCTCGTTGAGCCCTCCAACATCCCCACCAACCCACTTGACTTGAAGGAGTTGAGGACAGCGTTGGAGCGATCAGTGCGCAAGCGCATGATGGCTGAGGTGCCATTTGGCGTGCTACTCTCTGGTGGTCTGGACTCGAGCTTGGTCGCTGCGATCGCACAGCGTGAAACCCAGCGCTTGAACGAGCAGACAAAGAAGCGAGCTGCTGAAGCCAAGGCTTCTGCCAATGGCACTACATCAGACCCAAGTGAACTCGTCGGTATCGACGACAACAACGAGCTCCAAACAGATCTGATCCTGGGTCAACTTAACTCCTTCTCCATTGGTCTCCCCAACGCCCCTGATGCGATTGCTGCACGAGAAGTCGCCGACTTCCTTGGCACTAAGCACCACACATTCACCTTCACCATCGAGGAGGGTCTCGACGCCCTTTCAGACGTCATCTTCCACCTTGAGACCTTCGATGTAACCACCATCCGCGCCTCAACACCCATGTTCCTGCTTTCCCGCAAGATCAAGGCTATGGGTATCAAAATGGTCCTCTCTGGCGAGGGATCCGATGAGATCTTTGGCGGATATTTGTACTTCCACAACGCGCCGGACAAGGCCGCTTTCCACGAAGAGTGTGTTCGCCGCGTCAAGAACCTGCATCTTGCCGACTGCCTGCGTGCCAACAAATCTACATCTGCCTGGGGCGTAGAGGCCCGTGTTCCCTTCCTGGACAGACAGTTCCTCAACACAGCCATGAACATCGATCCGGCCGAGAAGATGATCACAAAAGATCGCATCGAGAAGTACATTTTGCGCAAGGCATTCGACACCAGCGACGAGCCCGAGACGCCCGCCTACCTCCCCCACAAAATCCTGTACCGCCAGAAGGAGCAGTTCTCCGATGGTGTGGGATACGGGTGGATTGACGCACTCAAGGACAACGCCGAGTTGCATGTTACAGATGAGATGATGAAGAACCCCAAGCCGGAGTGGGGTAACGATATCCCGGATACCAAGGAGGCATACTGGTACCGCTGTATGTTTGACGAACACTTTCCTCCAAGCTGCGCTAGTACAGTCATGAGGTGGACACCAACGTGGAGCAAGCAGACAGATCCCTCTGGACGGTAAGATATATTGATTCTTTAAACATGCAGTAGTACATGATGCTAATCTTCTTCTATAGTGCCATCAGTGTTCATGAGCAGAAGTACAAGACCGCTGAGTGAACGTGCTCGGCTCGTAAAGAGGCATATACCCACCGCTTGCTTCATTCGACTTCAACCTGGACTTCTTCTAGCGGATGCTGCAGAGGCACCTTGGCTCGCAAGGATTTCGGCGCTCATAGATTGCTTGGACACATTGTACAATTTGTGAATGTGAAAGTAATGTGTTTCCATATAGAAAGACATGCTACGATTAGATTGGGAAAATTATCTTGATTTCAGCCATGTCGTGCTCTCCAACGGTTCATTCCGCACCTGAATGCTCCGTCCTCCAGTCTCCGCCCTCCAGTCTTACAGGGTCGGGACTCGATCGTCTGCCTAGATTGCAACATTCGATCTCTTTCTGAGTTACTTCTCCAGCCTATCCTCTGTCGCATGTGTTCTCTACTAACATCGAACCTACCCTATCCCTCGCAGATCAAATCAAACTCTGGAAATGCCGGGTCAGGACCAATATTCGTACTCGCAATGCCCGTCTGAAAGTCTTGGACTTTAGCTGTCTGCTGCGCAGCTATGCACTTCTCTGCAGCACGTGTTAGCCCTGACCTCTGCAAAGCTTCACTTCCCCGTCTCCCGCTCCCGCCCGTAAGACGTGCCTTTCTGCTGGTCACACATAGCAACCGTGAGCCACACACCATCATCTCTCCCCCTGCCCTTCCCCTTCCCTTTTCCTGCGTTCCTGTTCTCGCCTTGGTTCGCTAACTGTTGGCAGCCCTGAAACTGCTCGTCACAACTCCTTTGCGCCGCAGCCGCAAAGTCTGGAAAGCTGCTATTCTCAACAGCAAAGGGTCGGTCGGGGATCCCGCTGTTCATAATCGAGCTCGCTCTGATGCCACCTAGGGCCGAGTCAAAAGTTTGTAAATCTTTGACTTGGCGGTAGAATAATGTGTTGCGAGGTATAAGGGACATGGCAAAATCGGAGGATATCAGCGGTGGTGAAGGGGATGCGGAGGCGGATGTCAGGGCCAGGTAGAGTAGGGAGAGGAAGGTTGGCGGTAATAGACGCATTGTGCAGCTTTGCTGGAGGTGTCGGTTGAAGTGTGGGTTGCTGTGCGATGTCGAATGCCTGTTTAGTGGTCGTCAGGTAGGAAGGTGTTGGCAACGGTTGAACGGCGGCTGCCCGTCCATATGTAAGGTCATGGTGTCTAGATGTAGCATACACCGCGGCACAGGTCTGACAAGAATTGTGCTCGCGAAGCCATGTTAGGAAGCGAGATGGTGGTGTTGCGACAGTACTGAAACATTATCCATGGGTTGGGCCCCCTGGAGTCTTGACTCGCGTAGGGTGAACAGCATCAAGGGTAAAGCGGGATGATTGAAACATGACGTCGATGAGCTCGGGGATCAAGGCTCACGAAAAGTTCCCTGCCCTATAAGTTTATGCATGGTATGATGTTCTTGATTGGGTATGCTATTACAGTGCCGTACAGAAGGCTGACAAAGGATATTGATTTGGTCAAGTGATGCGGTCAAACGACCCTATTACGTAGTTTTCTTGGTTATCCATAGTTGACATCTATGATTGATCCAATTTCGGAGAAGATGCTGAAAAGAGATTGAAGCACGCCTGTAATGCACCGTTGATATCCAGGGTATCCTATCGCAGAAGTATCGAGTCGTAGGTAGGCTCGTTGTATCTACATCGCCGGAATCCCCATCGAATTGTAGATCTTTCAAAGCTCAGAAGTAGTATCGTGGTCGTCGTGAACACAGCGTAGCAGTCGCCTGTGTGCGTATGTGGTTTGGCGCTTTAGAAGTTGGCTGCTGCGTTTGGACGTCCGCCGGGGTTGTGATACTGTTCGAGGTTTGACTGGAAGGGCGAGGCACCAGTGTTTCCAGGCTTGTCGCCCAGAGCAGCGCCGGTGCCAGCCATGAGATCGTCGTCGTCTTCAGTGACTCGGCTCTGACGCTTCTTCATGCGCCAAAAGACGAGAGCGATGCCACCTAGGAGGAGGGCACCACCAACACCACCTACAACACCGCCTATGACTTTCTTGTTGCTCTCGCTCAAGCCGCCGCCGCTGTCGCTCGAAGAGCTGTTTACCTCTGGTGGGTCGGTCACGGTTACCTGGCCGGTCGTGGCAATGTGCGTGCTAGAACCTGTCGAGGTGACCTGGGAGGGCTGGCCGTTGATAACGGTGCTATAGATGGTGGTATAGAGCTGGATGGAAGTGGAGACAAGAGGTGTGGTACGAACGATGGCGGTAGTTCTCACGGACGACGATGCTGGTGCCGAAGTTCGTGTGGCTGATTCCGGGGCCTGTGTTTCGCTCGAGGGAACACGATCAGTCGACGTAGCAGAGGTAGGCGAATTATTGTTGTTGTTATTATTATTGTTATTGTTGTTGTTGTTGTTGTCGTTGTCATTGCTACTGGTGCTACTGGCAGTCGGTGTCTGCACTGGTGGGTCTGGTGTTGTCTTAACAGAGGAAGGGGAAGGCGATGATGCTGGCACCGCGCTCGTTGTCGGCGCTGTTGGCGATGTTGGCGGTGTGGGCGAGGGCGTTGCTACTGGTGTCGAAGTGGCCGAGTTGCCACCAGTGCCTGAAGCCTGTCGTTTTTCGTTGTGGTGCAGGTACTCGTTGATACCGTCGATGTACAAGCCCTCGAGGTTGAAGGCCGATGCCATGGCGGCAAAGGCGAAGAGCGTTACGAACAGCCACGCCTGGCGCAACATGGTGATGTCTGGGGAATGGAAACGAGAGTGTGCAGATCTTCTGGAAGCGGCGGGTGGGTGCGGATCTATTTACTGGCGGCTGACGCGTTTCACGAGTGGTGATGGTGGTATATGCTGTGATTAAAGGGGCCTAGTGTTGAATATCGAGTCTGGTCGAGTCGAGTCGAGTCGAGTGTTACGGCGGCGGTTTGTTGAAAGGATGAACGAGGGGCGTTAAGATGAACAAAAGAGAAAGAAAAATGGAGTTCCGTCGCACGACGAGTGTGAGCGGATGAGCCGGTGCGGGATGACAGACAGTAGGGTGATCAAGGGCATGACCCAGCAATATGTGCGCCGAAAATAGCGTCAAAGGGCTGCACGGGACCGTGCAGGCACAGCATTCGTCAAGGGTCTGACTGCCATATCGGAGCCAGCCGCCCTGCATACCACGGGAACCCGTTCCAGACAAGCAAAACGAAAATTCTACTCTCAACAGACGTTATCGCTGTCCTTCGTGGACCGTGTGATGTCTGTGTGTGAATACATAAACATAAAAATGGCCACATAACGCCATGTCTCGGAATTCTCATCGTGACCAATTGTCAAAATTGTCAAGAAGTCAAATTTGCTAGCTCAGCCAATCGTGAGCTTCTCCATGCGGCGACTCCCTTAGCCAATCACAACCTTCTTATTCATTCGGCACCAATTAGCCTTCAGCTTTGTACCCTTTCAAGCCATCCTGCGTCATACGACTGGGGTCGAACCAATTTTCCAAACCTCGTGCTATAGAGGAGAGAACCTCCAATTGTTCTCCACTGTTCTTTTACCAAGACTAAACACCATCAACATGCATGACATGTTGACATCCGCCATGGCGACGGCCACAAACCATCCTTTGACCACGCGCGAGGCTCTCAGTGGTATATGGGGCTCTATCAGTCTTTGTGCTTGGATATTCCTATTGGTAAGTTTGCTATATCTCAGACCCATAGCTATGTCCTACCCAGCTATGCAATCGCATTGGTACACAGAGAAGCATGGATAGCATAGGCAACGTGTGTAGCATGCTGTTTGCAATCGCTCGGTTTGGTCCATGTGCAGGAAAATGTGGCTATCCATACTTCGTCATTATGACCTGGGCAGAGACATATCGAAGTGTATCTTCACCTTTCAGGCGACTGACAGCTAATACCTACCAGGTCCCTCAATTGATCGAGAACTATAAGTCTGGCTCTGCAGACGGCATTTCTCTCATTTTCCTGGTTATTTGGTTCATCGGTGACATCACAAACCTCGCGGGCGCACTATGGGCCGGCCTTGTACCTACCGTCATCGCCCTGGCCATGTACTTTTGCGTAGCAGATATGGTACGATAAGCTTCTCAATGCCCTCTACATACAGGACACACTTCTTACACAAAATACACGCTAACATCATGTCCATCTAGATCCTCATAAGCCAATGCGTATACTATAATACCATCAATGCCCGTCGCATGGCACGCAAAACCTCTACTCAGTCCACAAACTCCGTCGAGGCACCCCTTCTCGGTCGCCGCGACAGCTCTAACATCGGGCTCCCCGGCTCGCACAGACGGGACAGTCAAGCCTCGCGCCGCCGCCGCGCATCCAGCCTCCCTACGATCCTTGATGTCGATGAGCAGCCAAGCGCGTGGATGAAGAACACGCTCAGCATCCTCGGTATCATGGCTGTGGGTGCTGCAAGCTGGGCGATCGCGTGGAAGAGCGGCGTGTGGGTCCCTCAGCCCACGAATACTGATGATGCAGAGCCTATCGCTCTTGGAGCCGAGATCTTAGGGTATGCTAGCGCAATATGCTACTTGGGCGCCAGGATTCCTCAAATCATCAAAAACCAGCAGGAGCGTTCGTGTGAGGGCTTGAGCCTGTTATTCTTCATGCTGAGCTTGCTGGGCAACGCGACCTACGGTGCGGGCATCTTGTTCCACTCCACAGAGAAAGAGTACTTCCTCACGAACCTTCCCTGGCTGATTGGTTCACTTGGTACCTTGATCGAAGACGCCATCATTTTCGTCCAGTTCCGCGCTTTCGGTGACGGTGAAGCGAGCTCAGCTCTAGACGCCTAGATGAGTACCGTTTGCCAAAAGAAAAGGTTTGAGGGTTCAATTCGGCGTTCATGGCAAGGCTCTCTAGATATGCCATCAAAAGTACAGGATGATTTCAAATGTAAAGCTACGTCATAGATACCCAGTCGGTTGGACTATTGGGATTCTTATTTATCTTGTGCTCGCTGTATTTATATCGCACGAAATGTCGACAAGACTCTAATGAAATGTACATACGACACATATGGAATGGGAGCACAATCGTGGGGGAGGGGCTTATTATGTTTTTAGAAAAAAAAACAAAGATAAAATCATGTCCTTCTGGATGTCGTGCTGCACTGCAGTTCAGCACACAAAGGAATGCACTTCTCTCATCGAAATTCCCCGGCTTGCTCAATCATCTTAAGAATCCGGCCTTCGTCGATCGAGCTCGACAGGCTCATGTCTGCACCTATTGTACCACCCCCAGATATGGCCAGAAGCTGCAAGCGATTCAATTCCCATGCCACCCACGCCGCGGCTTGCAGAAAGCAGTCAGCAATGTCGTCAAGTTTTTTAACCTCTATTGCGGGCATGTCTTCGATCAAATCCGCTTCTTCATTGTTCATCTCGGAAGATTTAGAGGGGTTATATATTGCTTTTTTTCGCGACGCCTTGGCTTTGAGAAGAGCTTGACGAGTTGGTTCTGCGCTGGGGTCGAAGTTGAAGGTGATGCGTGGCACTGAGGACGGATTGGAAGGTTCCGTGGACATTATTCCATCGGCCAGCCAAGAGCGCAGTACAGCGATCTTCGCGCTTTTCTCTGCTTTGCTCCGGCTTGGTTTCTTCTTGGCTTTCGATTCGTCCATCTCCCTAACCTGTTCAGATTCCTTGGTGTCCGCCGAGAATGCAGGCAAATCAAGTACTGGGGGGTCTTCATTCCTCTCTTCCCAAGCGCGGGCATGTTGGTTCAGCCAGTACTGCCCAACGCGCTTCGGATCAACGCCGTAGACGTGATAGCCTCCTTTCATGTCGTCGTCTTTGGGCGAACCAGCAAAAGTACGGTCCTCCCTTAGTGTCTCTAGTATCCCCCAAAGCATGGCTTCGAGCGTGTTGACTCTTACAGTCCATTGTTGGACTGCGCTACCACCACCGGAGCGCCAACGCTGCTTCTCAATGAGAATAATGTCTGGCTTCACACTCAGTACCTCTTTTGTGACCAAGCGGTGTGCGGTCCTTGATAGAACGGAAAGAGAGAATGGGTCTATATCATCCACTGAAGCTTCGGCTTCCTCTTTGATGCCCCCCGAAGCACAAAAGCTGTGTGTATGGTCCACAAGGTCGACCTTCTTCCAGCGCAAGACATTCATCGTTGCGTCGAGGGTTTGTTTTGACCTGATTCCGCTAGCTGGATAGGAGACTTCGGCGTCGCAGAACGCAAGGTTTTTAATACCCATGTCGATACTAATGATTCGCAGTTTGCGTCCCCATGGCTTTTGTTGTCGTCCGTTCTGTTCTGCTTGAGGATGAAAGAGAACAGAATGCTGAACATCGCGTTGAAAGCGAACGAGAAGAGCATTCTTTGTTCCTGAAGATGCAGACCCGATTTTTGTAAGTAGAGTCTGCAATACTCTGGCCGTTACAGCTGGGTTCTTGGGCGCCATAATAGCATACGAACAACACCGAATGTTGTCCAAGTCGAATCGCTGGAAACGTCCCACGAGCTTTCTAACTGAAAAGTAGACACAAAAACGACAGGGTTAGGCGATAAAACAAACATCACGAGAAATGAAAAGATGTGCTGTTGCTATTGACAATGAAAGTTCGACACCAAAACAAGCACAGTATAATTAAATGTGAGACATTGGTAATGTGTGTTTGTGACGACAAAAAGATCTGGATATAGACTTGGATGTGGGAAGAATAGCGCTTACTGGCGCGTCGCGTGTGCATGACGCTTCGAACGCTGGCAAATCACATCTCACGACTGGCATGTGTAAATCAGTATCCACAATTATGTCCACTTCAAATTGTCGGAGCTGAGTTTGGACATATTCAGTGATAAGATTCGAATTTGGTAATCGCTACACATATATACAAACGCTCCTGGCGCCAGAGCTTTTAAATGCCATAACGAATCACTTCAATCAGATAGCTCGTTCGCACGGGTGATTTCTTCTCTTAACTCTGCCGCTTTAGCAGCAAGCAAGTTCAGAGCGCTGCCTGCGAGTACAAAAGCACTCTGGTCTTTGGTGAGCGTGTGCTTGGTCTTGACAACAATCTCCCTGCCATCTTTCTTCTTGACGATCAACTCGATCTCGCCCTTGCCGCCGTTCTGTAGAGTCTCGAGCAGTCCCCTTGTAGAGACATCGTCACAAGCATCTATCAAGTCGTAGTCAGACTCGTTGGCAAATGTCAAAGGAACCATTCCCTGCTTCTTCAGGTTGGTCTCGTGAATACGTGCGAAGGACTTGGTAAGGATGATACGACCGCCGAGATAGCGGGGCTGCAGAGCAGCATGCTCACGAGCAGAGCCCTCACCGTAGTTGTGCTCGGCGACGACAAGCCACTCGGTACCCTGCTCCTTCCAGCGCTTGGCAAGTTCAGGGATCGAGGTCTTGGAGCCGTCGGTGTCATAGGCGACGTTTACCTCATCCGTAGCAGCGTTGACAGCGCCGATAAGAGTATTCTCAGAGATGTTGGGCAGGTGACCCTTGTACTTAAGCCATGGGCCTGCAGCAGAGATAGTATCTGTCGTGCACTGGCCCTTAACCTTATAGAGGACCTTCAGACCCTTCAGCTCAGAGGTGGGAAACGGCGAGAAGGGATCGAGGAGAGCCAGACGCGAAGACGTAGGGCTGACCTGTACTTCGACGCTAGGGTCGGGTACACCAGGAGTAGGAAGAAACTCAGTCCTGCCCTCTTCGAAACCCGCAGCTGGAAGATCGACGCCTTTCGGTGGCGCAAACTTGAACGATTCACCAGATGGCGTCTTGAGGCTGTCAGTCATAGGGTTGAACGTAGTAGATCCAGAGTAGGCTAAGGCGGTGATTAGTTCGGGAGAGGCGAGGAAATTCATAGTGGCTCGGTTGCCATCGTTACGACCAGGAAAGTTACGGTTGTAGGAGGTGAAGATGGCGTTTGATTCACCCTTTTTAACCTCGTCAGTTCTGGTCCACTGACCGATGCAAGGTCAACGATGAGTTAGCGCACGTTTCTAGGTTTATAAGAATAGTGTCTTACTTACCCACAAGCGTTGGCAAGAACAGTGCCACCAGCGGTCTCGAAAGTTCGGATGGTATCGTCCCTCTCCAAAGTCGCCCTAATTTGTTCACTGCCTGGTGTGATGAAGAAGTCAGCCTTTGGCTTCAACCCAGCCGCCGCCGCTTGCTTGACAACATCTTCTGAACGTTGCATGTCCTGGTACGAGCTATTTGTACAGCTACCGATGAGACCTGCACCGAAAGTTTTAGGCCACCCCTTCTCTTCAACAACGGACTTGAACTTGGACAGAGGCGTTGAGAGGTCAGGGGTAAAAGGGCCGTTGATGTGAGGCTCAAGTGTCGAAAGGTCGATTTCAATGACCTTGTCGTAAGCAGCCTCAGGATCAGCTTGCAGGAGGTTACGTTCCATAGGTGACTGAGCAATCTTCAATGCAGCCTCAGCAATCGGCCCACGATGCGTTGCATTAAGGTAGGGAATGTGAGCCTGCGAGAAGGGGAAAAGCGACGTGGTAGCGCCAACTTCAGCACTAGGAACAAAGTCAGTATTTGTAGAGCCCAGCACACAACTCGACGGAAAACACTGACCCCATGTTGCAAATTGTTGCCATGCCAGTCGTGGTGAGTGACTCGATACCAGGGCCGAAGTATTCGATGATATAGCCCGTGCCTCCCTATGACATATTAGCCCGTAGGTCATCAGCATCTCTTATCAGAGACTTACGCGAACGGTGAGTTGGCCAGCAAGGTTCAAGATGACATCTTTAGGAGAAGCCCATCCACTCAATTTGCCTGTGAGCTTTACACCCAAGATCTTGGGTGCCTTCAATTCCCATGGTGCGTCAACAAGGGCATCAACAGCGTCCGCACCACCAACACCAATAACAATCGCGCCGAGTCCACCAGCGTTAACGGAATGACTATCTGTACCAAGCATCATAAGTCCGGGCTAGGAAAATAGTCAGCATGATGGTCTTCTAATTGTATTCCCAGACTTGTGAACGCACGGCTGAGTAATTCTCCAAAACAGACTGATGGATGATACCGGCGCCAGGCGGCCAAAACTCGATACCATACTTCTTCGCAGCCGACTCCAAGAAGTCAAAGACCTCCTTGTTGTTCGCGATTGACTTCGGTAAATCCGCGTCCGCGCCAGTCTCGCCCTGTCAAGGATTGCGTTAGCACAATGTCTGCAACCATTTGCCAAACTGCAAGTCTGGAGGTGCTCATGCAATCGAGTTGCTACAGGATCGACCCATGCCACATGATTTTCTTTTGTCTCCAATTGTGTGACTTTCTCCGGGCTCGATTTTCGGCTAGTAGAATCATGGTTTGCACCCCAGAACACTACTTACCACAATCATATGGTCACAGTGAATGCTAGCAGGTACTGCCGTAGTAGGTAGCCCGCAGCTCATGAACTGCAAAAGCGCCATCTGCGCACTTGCATCCTGCATAGCCACTCGGTCCGGTTTAAGCTTCAGGTTCGCCTGTCCACGAATATCCCGTCCATTATTCGTGTTGCTGAGCAACGACTCCTCAGGAGACTCCAAATGCGAGTATAGGATCTTTTCGGCAAGAGTGAGCTGACGAGAAGAACCAAGGACGCGGCGAACTTCGCTTAGGCGGCCAAGCAGCTTTTTATATGGCGGTGTTCGCGAGGCGATGTCCACGGCACGGGAGTTTGGAATGGAAGTGGATGTTGCAAGGCATCGTGTCTGGGTAGGGAGGCGGGAGATAAGAAAGTGAGGCTGTTCAAGTCAGTCTTTGATCCTATATCTCTGGTCATCTGTAACAGCGGCACCAAGCGACTATTCCTCCCAATGCCTATGTATCACAAGGTTTAAATGCAGCTGTGTGGTACTCACTCTGCAATTGGCAACTTGCCCGGCTCTCAATACTTGCGACCGCATCTTGAGTTGTTTGTCTGTGGCGTTGGCGCGGTGCCGGAGTCAGAGACCGCATTGGACACAAAAATGTCCAAGAACCTGGAGGTTCGGCGATGTCGCGTGCTCGGGCCGATCTCGCTCTGGAGAACCCCTGCAGTTTATTTGGCCAACCACACATCATTTGGAAGTAAGCGAACGGTATGTCGCCCAAGTATAAGAATAATGTAGAACGTTATCCACCTGGTGTCACGTTTCACTGTTGTTCCTAAATTTATGTATTGATAGTCAAATTACACCTCTGTTTGAGAGAGACCGGGCGTGCTGTCTGATCGCGAAAACGACCATAGTACCTGCTGGAGCTATGCATTTTCAATGTCGAAACCAAAGCAATACATGATCGGCGCTGCTAGGGCCTGAGACATTGTAACTGAACGAAATATATGATCTGTACACTTCGGTAAGATGCTTGAAGCTTCAGAACACTTACAGGCCTGGTGGAGGAGGTACTGCACTATATCCAGCTCCTGGCGATCCGGCAGGTGGTGGCGGAGGGGGCGGAGGAGCTCCATAGCCTACGGGTTCTGTGGGAGGGGGTGGTGGCGCTGCAGCTCCAGCGCCAGGTGCAGGAGATTGTGTCTGTCCAGCTGTGTAAGCCTGGCCGTAGTACTGTCCGTAGCCCTGGGAGTATTGAGCCATGACTGCTGCGAAGCCACCGTAGGCAGCATATGGGTCCTCTGCTGGGTTGCTGGCATAGTAAGCAGCCCATTGGGCATATTGAGCGTTGTAATCAGCAGCTTGAGCGTTTGCATCTGTTGCGCCGACAGGAGTTGCAGAAAGTTCAGCAGCGCCGTTCTGCGCACCATAACCGCCACCACCATAGCCACCTGCACCTCCGTACCCATAGCTCTGGTTTCGGTCTCGATCACCACGGTCACCACGATCACCCCTGTCACCGCGGTCGCCATAGCCTCGTCCGCCGCCGTAACTATCCCTGTCACCGTAGCGATTTGGTGGTGGGCGGTCCTTAAACGCCTGGTAATCAGCCTTCACCTTCTCAAGCAGCTCGTTGCACAGCTCTTTCGCCTTAGCTACACCTTCTGGGCGAGGTCCACTAATCTTGGTTAGCACAATGTACAAGCTCTCGACAATCAGAAAGGGGAATTTACGCAATATGAAGATACATAGGCTCGTCGCTTTCTTGGCCAGACTGGGGCTCCATGAAGCCAGATCCGCGACCCTTGATTTGAACCTTGCAGCTAGTTTCTTGCTGAATGTACTTGACGTTATCACCTCCGCGACCAACAACTTGCGCTCGCAAGTTGAAGCCACTGATAGGCTCCAGACCTACTGAAATTTTCTCTTCAGGCCATTTGCGCTAAACACTGTCAGCAACGCACCACTTATCACATGAAAATGCATACCCGTCCGAACTCGTCGCGTTCGAAGTTCTCGGGCTCCCGGCGGCGGAAGCGGCGCTCGTCGACCAGATTAGGCAACTCCTGTGTCAGCATCTCTTCAATCATCTTAACAGCAGTGTCAAGTCCTTCTTTGGATGTGCTGGTAACACGGAGATAAAGAGGCGGGTTCTTGCGACATTAGCAGGCTATCATATGAAACAGAATTCCAGGTCTTACAGCAGCAGTAGCCATGCTCTTGTCAGGGTAGTATTCTCCTCGAGTGGTGACATCTTGCGTAAGTATAAGCAGAACATTCTAACGTGGTCAAACTAATGTTTCGGGTTTGCGTACCGGCGCCAGTTTCGTCTTTGATCTATGTGTCACATCAAGGTCAGCATTTGATAAATGGGTGTGGGGCAGCTAGAAGATCAAGTAAGCTCCAGATCCCCATAAGGAGAAATGCGCAAACAGCGTTCACAACCCGAGCTTTGCGACACTGTCCAAATGCAGCAGTGCCGCAGTAGCTTCGAGAGGACATAGATCCTAAACAATCAGTGAATGACAGAAGTAATTTACCCTTTTTTGTACAGCTCCTTTTGTCAGAGTATAGCGATTCCTAAGATCGTTGATTTCAATGTCTTTGATGTAGTCACCATCTTGTTGGTAAATTTCGCTAGACACAGCTTGACCCGGATTGACAGATGGCGACCTTACGGCTGGAGGAGTAGGCACCTGCAAGACATTGTTAGCAGAAATGCAACAACCCCGCGGCAGACAAACATACAGAGCGAATCGGCGGCACATCGACATGCTGGATGCCTTTTTTCGCTTGTATCTGCGCGTTGATCCTCGCAGCCGCAGCCGCCGCCGCTGCTGCTGCCTTGTTCTTTGTGCTAGCACTCGATGGGCTGTCTGTTGCCTCACGAGTAACCGGGCTGCGTTCACGATGCGACACTGATTCTCTCCTCGACGGCGATCTCGAGCGACGGTCTGTATCGAAACGCGAGCGTACAGGGCGTTCAGGCTCGTCGCTGTCGAAGCGCGATCGTGGGCGACGTTCGTCTGACATATTTGCGCGTGGTTGTGATTTAAGAATTGGTGTTGCAGTTGAAGTGAAGGTGAGCTAGCAGTAAAAGCGTAGACGGTAGTTTGATTAGCGCCTCGGTGGTTCCGCCTGTTTCCAGCCCCTGCACCTGCCAATCATGTCCGGCCGGTAATCGGAGCGGGTGAATCACAAATTCTGGGCACATTCATTCTGGGGAAGCTTTCCACGCATTCGCCAACGTCAAACAATTCAATCTCACACTTGCGAGTCGAAGTCGAAGTCGTCACTCAATTACCTTTGTCAGGGCCAATTGAACACTGATGGTATCGCAGCGGGCTCTGCTGCCTCTACGCAGCTTGCTCAGCCGGCAGTGTGCTGGAGCTTTGCGCCAGCAACAAAGGGCATCGAGCTCTAATTCTTCATCGACACAGGCTTTGGCATATAAGGCCTTGCACCGCCGTATCGCGCCTCTACCGACCGAAGACCGTCCTCCTGCCTGGTCTGCACCGGCCGCTGTTAGCAGCATTCTTTACGAGACTCCATTGCCTTCACAGAAGCCCCATAAGCGTCACATCCTTAACTGCTTGGTGCAGAACGAGCCTGGTGTGCTCTCCCGCGTTTCTGGCATTCTGGCAGCCCGTGGTTTCAACATCGACAGTCTGGTTGTCTGCAACACCGAGGTCGATGACCTGTCTCGTATGACCATTGTCCTGCAGGGACAAGAAGGTGTGGTAGAGCAGGCCCGCCGTCAGCTCGAGGACTTGGTCCCTGTCTGGGCTGTGCTAGACTACACACAGTCTCCTCTTGTTCAACGTGAGCTGCTCCTGGCCAAAATCTCCATTCTCGGCCCAGAGTACTTTGAGGAGCTTCTCGCTCACCACCGGGACATGGCTTCCAACCCTGAAGTGGAGAACTTCAACGTGGAGGACTTGACTGAAGAGGAGCGCCAGGCTCTTGCCGAGGAGGCAGCTCGGGAATCATTGAGGAAGGACTTCCATCCAAGCAACCTTGCTGTCAGTCAAGCGCTGCGACACAAGCATGAGCACTTGCGGGCTATCACTTTCATGACTCACCAGTTCAAGGGCAAGGTTCTCGACATCAGCACCAACAACTGTATCGTCGAGCTCTCTGCAAAGTCAGACAGGATTGACTCGTTCATGAAGCTTATTGCTCCATTCGGTATTTTGGAGTCTGCACGCACTGGTGAGTGCTAAACGCCCGAGCTTTCTTCGAATATCTGGCTGACATCAAACAGGATTAATGGCTCTTCCCCGCTCTCCCATCCACGGCTCTGAAGATGTCGGTGAGAAGGAGGCAGAAGACATCGTCGACACCAGCTTGTTGCCCCCTGGTTAAATCCTTTCAGCAGAAGTGGAGTCAGTACGAACATTTACCGTTGTGGAGATGTCTCGATCTTTGCGTGTAATCTAGTCAGGTCTGGCTTTTGCCCTTGATGATGTGGCATTGTAAATTGGATTTCCCGCTGTCTCAAAGCTGATGAGCGGGTCTATGAAATAGTACAATTTTTGTCATGTTTTCTAGCAGTACCCATGCTCTGTTTCATCACGAGATTCCTGCGAGTCTGGTGCGAGTGCCGCATGCAATGCTGTTCCGATACGCTTTCACTGACCGACTCAATGACGCTCCACCTGCAACCAAAGTGGCAACTGGGAGCGCTCCTGGGGTTGTCTCCACAGAGTCGAACAAGTTATTACTTTCCGCTTTAACAGTGGAACCTGAGGGATAAGCCTTACTCTTAAGTCCAGCTGCCGTTTAGTCAAAGATGACTGATGATCTGAAAAGCAAGCATCATCTAGCATGGCAGAGCAAGTAGTCAAGGATGTTGCAATTCCTACACTCACCTCGCTTCCAGGAGATGTACGGATGCCGGCAAGCGCAAGCAGTCCAGGTTTCCTGAAGTATGAAGACATGGCATAATGCCCAACGCTCTCTAGCCAATCAAATGAGGGGAATGACACCTCATGAATCCTTTCGATCTGGCCCTGCGCACGCGATGTATGCACCCTCATGCATGCATGCGTCTGCAACAACGGCAAGTATCCACACGACTTCTTTCCATTTCTGTAGCTCCGCGGACGAGAGCATCAATTCAAGCATGATCAACAACCATTGATAATGCAGGTCTAAAGCTTCATTGCCTTGGCCGTGCCAACCTATTATATTCATCTCTGCTGGTTCTTGTCATCAGACATACATCTACCACCCAATTTTCCCCTACATAATCGTCTCAGCAAGGCAACATTTCAGTGACCTCTTACACTCTTTTTTCAAGTAAAGCAGCGCTAGTTGCTTCTCATCGCAAGACGTGCTACACCACAAGTGACTAAAAAGCAGCTGTCCACCTGTTAGGGACAATACGTAGTGGGACTGCGCAGAGTTACGAGTCTAACGGAAGTATCACCGGCAACACATCTAGATCCTCTATTGTCAACCTATGTAATGCTTCCTTTCCTATCACGTTCATTCCACACGACGTTTTGATTCATAGCCACTGGCTCATGGTATGAGCCAGGCCCACCTGTCGGCCCCAATACCCCATCCGCGACCCTGAAGTTCTCCACTGGGGATTTTTAATCAAATGTATCCATCGCATACGGTCGACTCGAGAGCGATGTAGAAGCAAGGGGTGTCTTCATAAAGACTGTTCACATGATAGCGCAGAACACTTCAGTATGCGGCTCTACAGCAAGCTTGAGGCTCCTGCCTGGCAAACCTCGGCATGGTGGTTGCCGAACAAGTTCTGATCCCCAGTCCATTGGGCTACTGACGTGAAGTCCTATTTACTGGTTCGTCTCTCGTCCATCACCCTTGTATCTTGGCTCTTATGTCGCGCAGCTGAGCAAAGATGAAGGTGGGTTTTCGATCCTGCGCCGTAATTCTTCAGCTGCCGACCCTGGCACACCTACCGATTGCTGCGTCTAACATTAACCTTGAGCTTCGAAACGTGCATGGCGATACGTTTCGTTCTAGCACTATAACCCTTTGGTGGTTAGCGACGGAAACTTTCAATGGAGCCTGAACGCCTTAGTAGGGATGTTTCGCGTGCGTTGACCCTGCAACAGGAACTGGAAAACGGCACGGCAGGAGCTAGACTACGACGGCTGGGCAGGCGTCACCTCGTCACATTTGGCCCATTTGCTGCCATGCTCATAATGCAAGTAAATCGTCGCCGCGCCGTTCGCTTCCCCTATTAATTAGATGCGTGCCTTCCAACATTGGTCCCTGTATCTACGATAACCGTTCGCGATTACATCACGCGTTTTTGGACTTCCGGTAGAACCATCGCATACTCAGCGTGGCTCCATCAGCACCAGACTCCAGTCGCACCAGCCGGTGAGTACTCCGCAACGTCCTGTTTCCCCTCAACCGTTGACCAGTTCACTGCGGTAGCGTATTACCTGCAGTAATGGGCTCGATTGCGATGGAGTCAGACAACTCCATATCTTGAGGACTGAGCATCGTTATCTAACATTCGCACCAGAAATCGTCTTCTTCATTCACTTGTGCCATAGCACAAAGACCCGCTGGAAACCATCGATTGGAGTCTGTAAGGCGCATATTCCTACGTCACTATAGGATATGAAATACGGCGACACATTGCGCCAAAGGAGCATTCCTGAATGGGGCCATTGTAAGTGACGTCGCTCCATTGTTTCCCATAGGCGCAATTTGGCTGACAGGATTGCACGTCTAGTCAACATTGATTATGATTATCTCAAAGACCTTATTAAACACCAGACAACGTCGGGCACGAACAAGGCCGTGTCGATACCGGGCCAAGGCACTGGCAGCACTGAGAAAGCCTTCAGCGAGACGTTCCTTCGAGTTCTGGAAGCGCAGCACGACCGCATAAACCTGTTTGTTAGAAGCAAGAGTGGAGAAATTGAACGGCGACTAGACCATATCAGCAAGAGTTTAGAACAATTGGGCGCCAGGCGATCGCCTGAAGCACGTCTGCCAGCCAGAACAGTGGAGAGATATGCAAAGATAGATGCAGATGTCGCAAGGTATGTGTTAGGCACCAGACATGACATACCCCAGGATGCTAATCTACCACAGGACTGCGGAAGAAGTTCGCTCGTTATCACGCTTTGTAGTCGTCCAGCGAACTGGCTTTGCCAAAATCCTGAAAAAGTACAGACGCTGGACCAAGGACAGAGAGCTTCCTCGCATCTTCAAAGACGAGATCAGCGGCCGCTCAGGCAGTCTTTTTCAGTTGGATCTAGGCTACCTTCTTGATCAATACATTGATGTTCTTGGTGTCCTCCGCTCGGTCTTTGACGGCGATAACACACACGCGGCTCTTGCTAAAGACGCTGACGCTCAACTGCCAGCGGTGCGCATCTCAAAAGCTCTTGAGCACGACGATCAGTTGGATTTTGATCTTGCACTGTCTACCGTTCCTTTAGGAACTAACGGCACCAAAGCAACCTACTGGATACACCCTGATCATGTAGTCGAGGTCCAGGTCTTATTACTCCAACACATGCGACTGCACACCAAGAGCAGCAGATCACCGTCGCGGAGAACTTCGGCCAGTGTAACGCCTCGTCGTCGCCAATCTTCGAGCGCAAATGTTGATCGCTACTTTGGTAACGAGGACCATGTCGGCCTACAAGTTCTTGACTACGCAGAAGCATTCGCTATCAAGCAAAACGCTAGCACAGTTGGCTCAAGCGAGGAGAGCCAAGGTAACATCGGGACAAAGGCGGCTGTCAATATTCGATTCTCTGCGGCTGCCGAGGCTGCAATCGTGGTCTGCACGGCGACTGACTTGCGTACACAATCAGCCGGAGAGATCAGAATTGCGAAGCTGAAGCGCAAATTTACAGAAGCATTCTTAGACACCTCGAAACCGCTGCCTGACAAACAAAACATTCGCTTCGTAGATAGAACAGGGTCCTTCAGTGCTGGCGAAGAAGAAACCCAATCTATTCGGCAATGGCTGACAGAGCACAAGGAGATCACGCCGATTGCCGGTGTCGGTGCAAAACGCACGAGGTTTGCTGGACTTCACAATAACTCTTCAGGCGGCATCTGGGCCACCTTGGATCGCGAAATATTTATGAAGGAAACTCTAATCAAGGATCTTGCGAATGATGACTGGACTCAAACAGCGATTTTGGGATCTGCCCGATTCCCTCATGCTATCTTAGAGGTTCGGCGCGAGGGCAGTCAGGCTGCATCTCTCATAAAGACACTTGACCGAAGCCATTTGGTATGTCTAGACGTCTTCTTTCAACTTGGTGTAATCTTATTAATACTTGCAGGTTGAGCGCGTTCGCGGTTTCTCCATCGAGGCCCATGCTGTATGGACTTGTTGTAAGCCAAACTCTATGTCTGCACCCCACTGGATCTCTCTGCTCGACAAAGACATTCGCAAGTTGCCAGAGCCGGTCAAACGGCAAAGTCGTAGGAACAGAAGCAGCACGACTGGTTCAAATTCACAGTCCTCACCGCTAATGACCTCAACTTCCAACACCTCGTTTGATGGCCAGCTTAGCCCTTCAACACTTCGCAACGGCGAGTCTGTAGCCTCTGTACAAGAATTTGTAGACCCCCCATCACTACAAGCTTTCAGAAAGAAGCATCGCAAACCGTACTCGGACTATTCGCCACCTGTCGTTCGAGAAGAACCCGAATCGCAGCGTTACTGGAACGAGTATGACCATCCAGAAGACGAGGACCAGGGCTACTATATCTACGTTGACCCAAATGCATCTGTCAAGTTCCCTGGTCAGGAGACGCTCGAAGCTTGGACAAGGAAGACCAGAAAGATGTTTGGCATGCGCCTCAAGGCAGAAGAGCGATCTCTACTATCTACAGTTGAAGACGGGTCCACAGATGACGAAGAGTCAGGGTCCGAGAGCCCTTTGGGCTGGAATCCTCGATCCAATTATGGCACCATCACATCTCAAAATGGAAGTGCTCATGAAGGCTACTTCAGCAATCTCTTCCACGGCAGGGTGAATCCTCATCGCGATGCTGAGGTCCTGCAGGAGCGCAGATGTCTGCTTAATGAGTTGCAGAATCACCAGCAAGAGCGGGACAGGACCAAATTCCATTTCTATTCAACTTGTCTTGCGACTGCTTTTGCAATTGACTTTATTCTCGGTCTAATGACGATGACGAGTCGTAAGAAAGAGAGAGGTGCTGTTGACGCGGGTGTGTTGTTCGGTGCAGTCTGCACATTGGTTTTGTGCATTGTTGCAGTAATCAGTATGAAAACGAGGAGGGAAAGACTCAGCTGGCTCCACCAGGGTGTTGTGTTCAGCATTGTGCTTGCGTTGTTGGGCTTGGATGTGTTGCTGCTTTTGTGGGTTCTGAGAGTATGAGAAGGCGGCGACAGGGAGTGCCAGGTGATCTAATGCGAAAGACTCGAAGATGGATTGGATTGCGTTACATTTTGTCTTACAGCGTATTTGACGCTCTGGAGCGTTCGTTTTGGGTTCTGCTGGATATCCTTGGGTCTGGGTTTAGATTGGGGCAAGGCGCAGGCAGGTATAGGCGCAGCTGGAACTGGCTTGGAACTGGCTTGGAACATTGTATCAATGTTCACATAGATATCCAAAAAGCGTAAGAAAACAATTGAAACAGAATAAACTAAACCTTCTCTGGCAATACATGCAGGATGGCAGACGTGATGGGTGCTCGGAAAGTTGAGGTAACAAGACTACACGGCCATGGAATGAGCGATACCTACCCTCATGCTGTAGAGGGCTAGAAGAAACAGGCCCTGTAACACGATGCGCCATGCAAGGTCAAAGATTCGAACGATTGATTCAAGCCCCTGTTGTACCATGTCCTACACTTCGGCCGAAGACTTAACGTGTGTAGCGCCTGGTGAGACTGTGCATAGAAGCTATCATCGTTAGAAGTATCACTTGTTATTAGCCTATATAAGGAGTGATTTGTGAGTAGTCTGTGCTTCGGCGTTTCCGAGAACCCAGGACATCTACGAGCCGGGTCCTGGCCAGTTGTTGCATAGCAAGAATGCTTTGAGTAGTCCACTCAGGGCCCTAGAAGGTGTGGTGTTTCCAGAACTGTGTACGCAGCATTGCCCTCTAAGGCAAGCTGAATAGGAGGATATCCATGGAAACCTTCGCAACTCTTGATACTAGACAAGTTGGCTTTGCCTGGCGTTGCAAATTAGCGAATTGGTACGCCAAGCCCCTTTCTACGACTGTAGACCTGTCCCTGTGTTACTGCAAGACGGTGCACGCTGGCCCGAAATAGGAGACTGTGGAGTTCGAACTTGCACTCGTCTACCATGGATCCCATGCTACAATCGATGCTTTTCCAGATACCTGCCTCGTACAGACGTTTTTGACAAGTTAAGAACCGTGGTAGAGACACAGTTGTGAACATTATTAGAGCACTTGCCCGATGTAGGAGTTGGCGAAGGACGGCCTGCGGTTCTTTGTCGCAAATGCCAATAAGATTTTGTGGCGGTGAGCTGTCACCGCAGATGAGAGACGTCCCAGTGTTTCGTCAAGTCCACACAGAACCATGGGATACGTGCTGCTTTCTACGTCTTCCTGGCTACCTGCCTCTCATGGATGTCTTTGACGAGAGCGTAACCGTGGAATGCTTACAGTTATCAATGGTTTTTACTCGAAATTGCCTCATGCGGGACAGAGTTAGTGGATGAGGTATAGTATGGTGTGTCGAACCCCCTTTTGCAACCGTGGAACAAGAGCTGTCACCTCAGCCGAAGCTATCAGTTTTCGCTTGAGTCCACCTTTACGTCCACGGTAAGGGTACCGTCTTCGACACTTTTCACACGAACCTGCCCTATGTGGAGATTGTCTGCGGAAGGGCAACCGTGGAATGCCTCCAGTCATTGATACCATTTAACGGGCTTACCGCATACAGCAGCTGAAATAGGGGGTCACGGGTAAGGTGCGGTCAGTCGGTAAAGCTAGCGTTGTTAGCGGTGGTCGTGAAGATGAGATTTGAAGTATCGTCGGTTCTGTTCCGTGGTTGAGGGTCTCGGGATGTGGGTAGCCGAACACGTTTTGACAGTTGCCACGTCAGTGACAGACAGGGAAGACAACGACAAAAATAGAGTCGCTGCGTTGCAAGCCTCGTCGGCAACCATGGTTTGCTGTCTGTCTTCGATGGTTGAAACGATGATTTCCCGTCCTGGATGACAAATTCGGAACTGGCAGGGTTGTCGCGTACCCATTCGCGTGCAGAACCATGGATCTACAACTGGGATCGACGGATTGATACATACTTGCCTTTCGCATAGTAAAAAGAGAGTCGTGTGACGTCTGCTTCTCTGGTCACTATTGATTTCAACCATGGTTTGTTGGCAACCATTTAAAATTGTAAGTGTTTACTCCTTTCATTGTCGTCGTACATGCTGTGACGGGCCTCTCCATATATGTGCATGGAGGAGTTCATGTAGCACCGCAAGTTCATAGTCGATTGATTACACCTTCAAGTAGAGCTGAAGCTGTCGGTCCCCACCCATATATGAGCGTAGAAAAGGAACTGGACTGTTGTGAATGCCTGTAAGCTGGAAATACCCTACATCGTCATAGCTCACGATGAGTGTTATGCCTGCTTCGGGATTGCTTGCGATTGATCGTGCGCACACACATACACACACACACACACACACACACACTCTCTCTCTCTCTCTCTCTCTCTCTCTCTAATAACTCCAAAACACTTTGAAACTGCGACAAGTGGGATCGGACCGGGCGTTCTCATTACTGCCAACTTCTTCTGTGCCTGTCCTTGTGGCGACCTCGGGACGCTTCGTGGCTGGTGGACGGTCACATGCGGTCAGGAACCACCTTGGGCAGCGCAAGCAGATCTTCCCACTCTCTAAGACGCAACTTTTTCACCTTCTCCTCTCCCTCTGCTTACGCGATGACCCGATGAGTTTGATTTCTTCCTTCATTATTGACCCTGTGGTCAGAGCCGGCCGCCGCTTCTCCGGTGCTGGAGCGGCACCTGTGTCGTCAGCCAGTGACGCAGGGGAACTGCCGTCACATGCAAATCAGGACCCCAGCTCTACGAACACGCCGCCAACAAGTCACGATGCAAATGCAAATTCCGAAATAATTACAGCCCCCGAGGCATCCCAAACTGCTAGCGCCAGACCTGTGCCCTTTTTAGACCGATTTCGCAGATATTCATCTTTCACTCGTCGACCACACGATGTGGTTGTTAATGAGGAGACGAGTGATGACGATGGGATCAACAGGACCGTAGCGGTACCAATAAATATTTCTGCCGATGCAGCTAGCATGTCCTCGAACCCTTCCCATGTGTTCGAACAGCGCTTTCACGACCTCGACCTCGGTCCTCCTGTTTCCAGTGCTCCTGCTGCTCCTGCAGCCCCTACCGCGATACAAAACGCGAGACCAAGTACTGCTGGCCAGAATGCTGGCGTCATGTCTGAATCTCTACCGGCTGACGATGGCTTCACTCATTTGCGTGCACGAATCCATAAGATTAGAGCATTGGATATCACGGAACAGGAGCGTGCGCAGATGATTCATGGACTCATGATCGAAAGATACAGCCATATGCGCCCAACGTCGCCAAGTAGTTTCGTGTCGCATGACCGTCCTCTTACGCCAAACTCTGGACATTCCGTGTTCTCAGATAACCGCGCTTCATCACCCCTCTCTACTGCATCTGATCTCGACGTTGAAAATCCATACAAGTTGCGGCCAGGCGACACCAGCCCAACATATCGAACGGTCGAGCACAACGATGACGACGAGGAAGAGGAAGACCACATAGAGGAAGACCTTGTTCTGGGCTGCCAGCACTACAAGCGCAACGTGAAGGTTCAGTGCTACGAATGTCGACACTGGTATACTTGTCGGCATTGCCACAATGAGGTTGAAAATCACGCACTGAACCGGAGGATGACCCAAAACATGCTTTGCATGGTATGCGGAACACCTCAGAAGGCATCTGATACATGCAAACAATGCGGTACAGAGGCGGCGTGCTATTACTGCGATATCTGTAAACTTTGGGACAATAATGCTAGGAAAAATATCTACCATTGTCCAGACTGCGGTATTTGTAGACGTGGCCAAGGGCTTGGAAAAGACTACACGCATTGTCAGGTAAGTTTCTGTAAGGTGAACTATACATTGCAGTTTCTCACTCCATGCAGAGGTGCAATGTCTGCATTACCATATCCCATGCGACTTCTCACGTATGCATACCACGTGCTACCGACTCCGGATGTCCCATATGCACCGACTATCTGTTCACCTCGTCCGCAGCCGTTGTTTCGATGCCATGTGGGCATTATATGCACAAACAGTGTTACACATTGTACATGGAAACCGCGTACAAGTGCCCAATCTGCAAGAAGAGTGCCGTGAAGATGGATTTGCAATGGCGGAAGCTGACATCGGCCATTGAGAGCCAGCCTATGCCAGAGCAATTTGCAAACACCAGAGCAATCATCCAATGCAACGATTGCTCAAGGAAGTCATCGGCCAAGTACCACTGGCTTGGCAATCAATGCGAGAATTGCGACTCGTACAATACGAACGAGCTTCGAATTTTGAACGGTCCCGAAAGCGAAGAAGCCGCCAATGCCTTCTTGGACGCCGATGCAAACTCAGGTACAAGGTCACCAGTCTCTGCCAGCTCTCCGCAATCACAAGCTCTCCCATCGCCTCGATACTACTTTCAACCAGATGAACCAGAAGAGACATGGCTGCCAGGCCAGCTACCTTCGTTCCCGTTCCAAATGCCACAATTTCCTGGTAGACCACGCATGCCAGACATGCCTCAGATGCCCCGTATGCCAGGCTTCCCGTCTTTACCACAATTCCCTCAGTTCCCCAATATGCCCAGAATGCCGCAGATGCCACAAATGCCTCAGATGCCTCAGATGCCGCAAATGCCTCAGATGCGCCGCGATGCAGAAGAGATGCTCGAGCGTTTCCGGCGGTCAATGGACGCTTACCTCAATCCTACGGGCGAAGTGCGAGATGAGCATGTTCCATTCATTGACCTAGGTGGTGACGATAGGCGGGAGACGACGCAGGCCACAGATGGAACACAAGTCAAGGGCCCGTATTTGCCTCAGTACTACCTGGAGCGGTTCTCACAAGCTCTTGCGCGTTTTCGCAATGAACTAAATCCTGGAATGGAAGACATCCCTGATCTGAACCTATCAGAGGACCAGGACCCGGATGGGCTACAATTTTGGGGCGAGGATGGCGGTCGTATTGAACGTCGATTCAATGCCGAAGACGATGGAGATGATGAGGTGTCTGATGATGGAAACAGCAGTGACGAAAGCCACCACGAAGAGGAAGAAGAGGAAGAGGACGATGATGACGACAACGAACACAATGCACGTAAAAGCAAGACGGATTGGGATCTACCCGGGCACCTTTAGCAGGCTCAAAAGGCGTTCGGATTGCCATCATAGGATATTTGGGGTTGGGTTGGATGGAAACGCATAGAAAGTGACATCAAGTTGAGCGCGAAATAAAACACGCCTGAATGAAGAAACACAGCATCATTCAAATATTCAGTAATCGAGCATAGACTGCGGAATCTGATGTTGAGTGATGAAGGGCACGTGCCAATCAGAGTGTTAGTGCCGCCAAGCAGCAACTAAGCGATTCCCACGCAAATCGATTTTCGAGGAGAATCCGCATAATCTCGAACTTTCACGCCGCATCTCAATTCCACCGTCGACTAACCCACAGCCGATCTCTGTCAGTACGTACATTACCAGCAATACTGTGCTGCTGTCTACACCTGCTGTAGTTGCATTCTCCTTCCTGCGCAGTTGCGCACAGCGCACAGTATGCCAACATCGAACACTGCTAACATGTCCTGTAGAAATGTCCTCCACCAAGAAGGCCTCCGGCAAGACCCAGCGCAGCGCCATCGCTGACGTCGTCGCTCGCGAATACACAATCCACCTCCACAAGCGCGTATGTTGATTCAGTTTGTTGAAGTCCATGAATGGCCTGTCACAGCTGGGATGGGCATTTGACCAGATCGATCACGCTGGCTCGAGTGCCTGACCTGGCTGTGCAGGTATCGGGCGGAAGACTGAAGAGGAACATAAAGGCTGATACGGTATATAGGTTCACGGCGTCAGCTTCAAGAAAAGGGCTCCCCGCGCCATCAAGGAGATCCGTGCTTTTGCTGAGAAGGCTATGGTATGTGGACACCCAAAGCTGAAGAAGGCTTACTCGACGTGACGAGCGCTGGCCTGTTACCCCTGTATTGAGAAAGATTACTAAATTTCGTCCAGGGCACTTCCGATGTCCGTCTTGACCCCCAGTTGAACAAGAAGGTCTGGGAGTCCGGTATCAAGGGCGTTCCTTTCCGTCTTCGTGTCCGCATCTCACGTAAGCGTAACGACGAGGAGGGCGCCAAGGAGAAGCTGTACTCCTACGTCCAGGCCGTCAACGTCAAGGACCCCAAGGGCCTCCACACCCAGGTCGTTGAGGATGCTTAGATGCGTGTAGATCTTGGCAGGACTAGAGGACTATGATGCATATCAAAAGCATGGCGTTCCGGCGGGTTGCCTAGTAGCTATTTTCTAAGAAAGCGAAAGGCTTGTGAAATGATACCTAAATGACATTCATGCCCGCCATGTTAATTTCTCACCGTCTTGGATCTTGTCTCATAGAAAGCTGTGACAACCAATATTGCTTACGCTCAGCCTCATCCTCAGCTGTATTCGTTCAGCCACCTGCTTATCCAGTGTAAATAGCTATGCTCAATGAAGCGGCAACATGAACCATTCTGGAAAACTAATGCTCACTGTGCATTCTCTCCATAAGATCTCGGTGCTTCGCGCTGCCACTTCAGCATGCATCTGTAAGCAAGCAGCCTTGTACAGGCGGCGCTAGTCGCTGGGCTTCCGCATCTGTGCATAACCCGGACAACATGGAGCCGAGCGTCAATGAACCAACGACGTCGCTTGATAATACATCATTGTATTTGTGGGTATTTGATGGAAAGATGATGGACCGTAATACAGAGGGATAGAAACGTATAAAACAAAGGGCCTCAGCACGCAGTTGCGATTCACATCTTCACAGCATCAAACGCCCTTTCCTGACTCCTGACGTAAGCCTAATACCATTGTCTACCCCAACCAAGGTTGACACCTCTGCACAGCATCAGCCCTCGCTGCAGAAACTGACCCTCCAACTACTTCACAACCCATCAGCAAATCGACAAAATGGTTATGCTCTACTTATCCTACACATCCAAGATTAACAAGGAAGGCGACACGCCTGTCCTTACTGTCGACCAGGTCTGGAAGGGCTTGCAACGCAAGGTTCGATTTGCGCAAGAGTTCGTTCCGGTCATAGAAAGCTGCACTGTCCTTGAGGAGAAGGAAGACGGCACTGTAGTTAGAGACGTAAAGTTCAAGGAGGGCCCCAGATCACAGGCAAGGGAAACGGTCAAGGAGTACTATCCGTCGTGGGTGAGTTCAACTGTTTCTTTTCCGGGATACAATATAGTCGTCACGAGAGGATGCCACACGAAGTTGGAATCCGGAGCTGACGGCGTTGATAGATTGACTTTGAGCAAGAAAACGGAACACACATTCGCAACGTCGTGTCGGATGGCCCGTCTGGCAAGGAGTCAGACCTGTGTATGACATACATGTTTGAGATTGACGCGCCTTATGTTAAAGGCGATGGTGAGGAGAAGGATAAGGCTGTTAAAAAATGGAAAGCCGTAAGTACACTTCCGTTTTGTTGCCAGATGACGATGGTGATAGCGGCTGACTTGTGTGCAGATGGGCAAGATGGCTGTAGAGAAGACTATCGACGTTATTCGGGAGATGGTCGTAGATGGAAGGATCCAGAGTTAAGGGTCTGTTGTTTTGGAGGCGTTGGAGAGACCAGAGCTTGAGACCGTTGAAACTCTAACCGCTATCCCGTGTTGTGGGTCAATGTTTACTACTCTAGCTAGTAATCTGTCGTGGATCCCTCTCCAGAAAGCTGTCAATGTTCAAGCGCTCTGTGAACCTGCTCGTGCCACGGAAAAGACTACATTTGCCATGACGGCTGGAGAAGAAAAGCCTGGGAATTCGAAAGTGCCACAATCGACATCTAGCTACAACTTGATTTGACAGGGATTGTGAAGTGTTGTAAGCTTTGGGAAATAGTCTAAGATTGATTCATTCAAGTTTTCTATACTTCATTACACTCATCTACTCGTGGTCACTGTCGGACTACCACATTCTCTCCCAACACCTCCGCAGAAACCCCATCTCCGCCAACCTCGCCTTGATGTTTTCCTCGATCCCACCCTCCTCCCACTTCCTACACTCCTCATCAATCGCTGCCTTGCCGCTTACAAAATCCGCCTCCTTCGGATCCACAAAGCTCGTCTTCTTAAACACTTTCCAGAACACAAATACAAAGATGCTAAACCATGCTCCAAAGTAGCTCGTGATGAAACCCTGGACGCTAAATGGAACAAGGGTATCGTATCCGATGAAGATGATCATGAGGACGCCAAGCATGAGAGCCAAGTACGCAGTGTATGGCGTAAACGGTGCACTGTAAGGGAGGCGACTGGCATCGAAGCTCTGCGCAACCCGCGCGCGATACCACCCGATATACGTCCACAACATGCCAACGTACGTACACACGAGCGCGCACGTCGTCAGGCCAACGAACCAGTAGAACACCTCGACGGCATTGTTGCTGCTGACCAAGAAGGTAAGACATGTAATCAGTGATACGAGCCCGACGGCGTAAATAGGTACACCAGCCTTGGTGCAAGTGAGGAAGATCTTGGGCGCCTGGCCGTCGCGCGCCAGGCCATAGAGTGTGCGACTCGATGCGTAGAGATATGCATTGCCGCAGGACCAGCCAGAGAGCAGGATCAGGAAGTTGATGAGACCTGGGAGGCCCTTGATACCGAGGTTCGTGATACCGACGACCCAGGGCGAGGCCGCGGCGCCAGGCTCACCTGCATCAATCGCGCCCAACAGTCTAGAGTCGCGGCTCGAGCAGATGATGCCGACTGCGAGCACACCGAAGACGTAGAAGCCCACCAGCCGATAGAAGATGAGCTTCGCTACGCGTGGAATTGTGCGCCGCGGGTTCTGGATTTCGCCGGCGGCGAGGCATATCATGTCCGGTCCAGCAATGGTAAAGGCTGCGTATATGCAGACGGACCAGAACCCACAGAAACGACCAGTTGCTCCGTCAGTGTAGTAGGCATGTATCGCGTTCCCGCCGGTCCAATATCGAAATCCGTAGCGATCGTTCTGAGGGTTGCCACCCAGCATGGTAATGAAGGTGAGCAAAACGAGCCCAATAAGGAGGAGTACTTTCGTGGAGGCCATGACGAATTCACTCTCCCCGTACCACTTGACCGCCACGACATTGAGAAACACACAAACGACCATCGTCATTGCAATCCACACTGCAGGATTCACGTCTGTGTTCCAGTACTGCATGACTGTGGCCACGGCACTGTACTCAGTGCACACTAGCATCACACCCGCGAAGAAATATGTCCAGCCCATTGCAAAACCAAGCGCGGGATCTACAAAACGTGCTGCGAGTTCGAAGATGGCGCCGCGGAGAGGAAGATAGGCACACATTTCTGCCACGCAAAGGTAAGCGGGCCAGACAAAGAGTGCGCCCCAGAACATATAGCCCAGAACGAGTGAGAGAGGCCCAGCTTTGGAGAGAGAGGAGCCGATACCAACAAATAAACCGGTGCCAATGGAGCCTGGAGGTTGTTAGTATAATGGCTTGAAGGGGGAGCAGTGAGAGGAAAGTATACCTCCAATGGCCATCAGCTGAACATGACGAGGAGATAGACCGCGCTGTGTCTGTCCATATTTTGCAAGTTCAGCAGCAGTGAAGTGAGAGTTATCCAGGGTGCCGTCTTTGAGGTCGTTGTCGTACTGTGAAGTCACCTCGGCGTTCTTGGAAGCGCTCATAGTGGGCGCAATTTCTGGGTCAACACCCATGGCTGCAATTGTCGAAGGAATCTATTAAAGGCGTTCGAAGGAAGGATGAGGCAAACCTGGCTTGGATAGACGTGGGAAGAGATCTACGCTCTTTATACACGACAAACATGCATCGAGGCGCCACCACGGTCACAGTGCTGCAACATGCCCATGACTTGCAATCTCTCAGCCCAGATATCGCTCGGCTTTTCGAGGTGTGCATCGAAATACGCCAAGCGATATTTGAGTATATACCCGATAACACATATGGGCCTTAGTCTGCCAGTAGGTGTATGAAATAGTGCGGAAAGAATGTTGTTACGCAACTCTATCTATGCTGATAGACGGAGTAATCGGGCCATTTGCTCAAGGTCTCCGGTCTCGACCGATGAAGGCGCACACGCGACGAACCGTTTTCGCCACGAGGAAGTTATCTGTAAGTTGGGATTAGCTTATCGCGGTGGATAAGTGATGATTGTGGGGGAGGATGAGGAGGTGCAGGGGTGGCTTGATAGCAGACGCAGTTAACGCCCACCAATCACAAAAAAAGAACTGAACTAGGCTTACCTCTATCAAACGATAGTATGAGCCTAAATGTCTATGATCACTAGCATACGCTTCCACTTTTGTGCAGGAACCAGGTGCTGAATAAGGATATATACAAATACGGACTTGCGAACATCCAAACGGAGACGTACGCTGTGGGATGATAGGTATCTTAGCAACTACCAACTCAGACTCCACGAGAACAAACGCGCCGAATATGCAACAACGTACAAGATACTCAAAACCCCAGATCCATACTATATTAGCTCGCTTATTTGTTAGCCGGCGAGTCCCTGCCAACGACCGGGTTGTGCCCCTGGGCGAACTTGGAGTCGCTCTCGAGCAGCTCCTCAGGCTTGTCTGCAAATCCACGATTTAGCGCAATTCCCATCTCAAACAGATCAGCACAATGCTCGGGATTGGGAGACTCACCATGGCGTGCATAGAGCTGGTACTCCTCATCGGCGTACTTGCCCACCTTCCCGCTCTCAACGTCCTTGCGCGTCAGGGTGAGCTTGTTCTTAGGCAGGCCCATGGAGCCCAAGTACTGGACTCCGTTCTTGAACTCAATGTCCTTGCGCTTGTTGTCCCACTTGAGCTCTTCAGCCATGATGTCGATGACCTTGGGAAGGGCTTCGAGTGAGGCCTGGGCATTCAGAAATGCGAGGCGCATGCGGCGGGCGATAACGTCGACGGCAGTTTGTGCGTACTCGTGACGCACAGCGTAACGAACCTCACCATCGACGTAAGGGTAGAGCTCGGAGATCTTCTTACCACGAACGGGGAAGCGGGTCTCGGTAGGTGCACAAAGTGCTGCAACGGTCCAAGCACGGTCACCGTACGCCTGACAGAGGTACTTGGCTACATCGGTCTCTATGCCATAATGTTGAACCAGGTTGATGAAGAGGGTCTTGGAGAAACCGTGGGCACCAACAAGACGGACACGGTGAGTCTGGCAAGTGCCATCGAGAGGTGCCTCGTCCTTGACCTGGGTCCCGCTGACCAGAGGTGCGTTCGAAAGAGGTTGGGGGGATAGCTTGAACGCCTTGATAGCCTCATCGACGGTCTCCTCGGCCATCTGGCGGTAAGTTGTCCACTTGCCTCCAGAGCAAGTGAGCAGACCAGAGTCGGACATGGTTACGAGATGATTGCGCACAAGACCTTCCGACTTGTCCTTTGTTGGATCGCGGACGAGAGGGCGGATTCCAGACCAGGCAGCCAGAACATCGCCACGCCTGACGTTGATTTCAGGCTGGAGATATCGCTTGACTTCTTTCAGAATCCACTCGATCTCTTCCTCGCCAGCCACAGGATTCTGCTTGACGTCACAAGCAGTATCTGTGGTACCAGCAATTGTGTTACCTTGCCAGGGCAGGAAGAAGATGACACGGCCATCGGAGGTGTTGGGGTCAATAAGACCCATGTTGGCAGGACTGAAGTAACCAGGCAGAATTACGTGGACACCAGAGCTAGGGGCAACAATCTCAGAAACCTTCTGGTCATCCATTTTGCGGATGGAGTCAGTGAATGGTCCGGTAGCATTGATGACTCCCTTGGCCTTGATTGTGAACTGCTCAGCCTTCTTGCCATTTAACTCTTCAACAAGGTCCTTTGCAACGGCGCCGTTCAGTTTGCCATTGGCGTCCTTTGTGAGGCCAGTAACTTCGACGTGGCTCACAACGGTGGCACCGTATAAGGCTGCTGTCATAGCCAGGGAGACGTTCATGCGGGAGTCATTGTGTGCGCCATCGTAGTAGACGAGAGCTCCGAAAAGACCTTCCTTCTTCAGCATAGGGAAAGCATCCAGTGCCTTGCTCTTTGTCATGTAGTATGAGCTCTCGATGTTCTCTGAACCGGCCAAAAAGTCGTAGAATTTGGTACCAGCCCAGAAGTATGGAGCCTGCCACCACTTCTGGATAGGGATCATGATTGGGAGCCATTGCGACAGATGCGGGGCGGTATCCAAGAAGTAGCGGCGTTCGCGAAGAGCTTCGACGACGAGAGAGTATCTAAAAAAAACCCTGCTGTGAGTGCCTGTTGTCAAGATTTACGACATGCCAACTTACTGGTTGTAGTCCAAGTTCCAGACGGCCTTCTCAAGATATCTGACACCTCCATGCACCAGCTTCGTACTTTTACTGCTGGTACCACTGCTGAAATCGTCACGCTCGACCATTGCGACTTTGAGGCCCCGTGTAACGGCATCGAGTGCAATACCAGCACCTGTCGCGCCACCGCCGATGATCAAAAGATCATACTCCTCCTGCTCAGGCTTCTGCTCGGGCGGCGATGTGCTCCCTGTCAACAGATGCTTCGCTTTATCTGCGACCTGTGCAACAATGCCCCCGCTGGCCTTCAGCTTCGCAAGCTGCTCCTCTCTCGAAGGGACATTGGGAAACTTTGGGGGATTGAACACACCGCCCTCGCCGTACGTTGGTGGCGGGACCGCAGCGGCTTCGGTGCCAGGAATGTCTCTGGGTCGAATGACGGTGTACAGAGCTGCACTACCAACCACACCGGCACCTGCTGCATAGGCAAGCGGCTTCAAGAGGCGACTCGAGCGTCGTGCAGCCATGATGCGCTATCGATTGGCTTGCTGTAATGTGAATGTCGAGAAGAGGGTCTGCCGGGATATAGTGCCAGCAAACTCGTAATTATACAAAGATCTTAGGTATACAAATATATGTCACAAGGTCTGATGGACATAACTCTGTCAGCCGGCCGCGCAGTTCAATTCGTATCGAATCAGCTCGCTGTAAGATGCCCGGTGTCGCAAAGCTGCTTTCTTCTACCATCTTGCACATGCAAAGCCTCGGAGAAGATCGTCCCAAAGAAATATCGTGAACATACCTGGATTTTTCTCCAACAACACATTAACACCCCGACGCAGAAGTCACGAAATTTTCCGGGGAAGTGCGGCGTGGAGGAAGAGGAGGAGAGATATGGAGAGAATGGGGATTGAAAGCTTTGAAGGACGACCGAACCCAATGACGCGCGGGTCGCGTCTCTGATGGGTTGCAGACCCACTTCGGTCCTTACTAAACCGCTCTTCCGCCGCCAAGGTACCGCGTGGGTGTCAGAATTGTTCTCATATAATGGTAGTTGTTGGGTACTAAAACTTGTTGACTGTGATCATCATCGACGAGAGTTTTCTGATGACAAACATACTGTAGCTAGTCGTGTCCGATGGCAAATAATCTGATATCCTGCAATGAGCCTCATCCGTGAATCAAGATACAGTTGCACAGACCCACAGATCTTCAGCGCCCCCACGTTAGCAACCTGGCAGCCAGCAGAGCCTCCTGTTCGCCTCCTTGTGCTTAAACGCAAGCGGAGAATTGGTGGAGAATTACATATTGACTCCGTCATGGAGAAAAGGAATCGAGAAGTTTAACATCGTGTGACTCTCAAACATGACCATTTGACATCAGAACACTGGGCTGAGATGGTGTTGCTGATGTCCCTACTGCTTCATGCTGGAGGTGCTTAGTGGAAGTGTCTGCTCTCCGCGAGCCTCCACAGTCTCCAAGGTCCATGTTGCGCACGTCCTTTTCCACATCACAATGTCTTCCCCACTATCTTTCAAACACTAAACGTACCATCGAGGCACGGTGTTGCACCATGTTTCCGCGATGGCTATTGCAATTGCGAACTTCGTTCCACCCAGGTCGTAAGCATACTTTCTTAGGATCTGGTGATGCCACAGCATTGCTCTATGCTCACACCCGCGGCCGTATGCATTCGTTCAGCTGGTGGGCAGTAACATCGTGTTGAGTCAATGCTCCCACTGTGTGACGTGGTCAAAGCGCGCAACCGATCCTGTCTCGGCCGGTCAAAGTACACGTGGGTTCAGTGTAGTATTAAGAGGCGGCTACAACACCAAAAGTGGTATCAATTCCACCATCAGATTCAACGACTCGAGACAACGACTCGAGACAACAACCCGTTTTGCACTTCGTATGTTTCTTGCATTCTGTATGCACTGGGCCTTTTCTATCTGTCCTTCGAGCCCCTCCAACGCCCATACTCGTGCTCGTAGTAGTTAACCACGCTCGGCTTGGCAGGGCTCTTATAACCTGGATGGCTCTCACCCCTCGGATTGTACCATGCCCTCGTCCGTCTCTCGAGAGGGAAGATCTTCATCTTGGATCTGTTTGGCGCAGAGACATTAGCGTAGTGCATGTGAATCCGTGGGGCAGATGAAGCTGTACTTTGACTTTGTCCATCGTGGCTTCCACTGTGGTCTCCAGCAGCTTGTGAGGAGAGTCTGCTGGCTCTGCCGCGCCCGAGACTGGAAGAGGACTGCGAGGAATCAGCTGGAGCTCCAGCATCTCTTAGTGCCCGAGCTGCGCTAGGAGAGGTAAAAGAGACAGAGTGCTCAGAACTGCCAAAGAATGGTTTGTTCTGATCTGCATGGGAGAGAGCAGAAAGCGCATCCAGAGGCTCGGCAGCAAGAATCGGTGTGGGCTTGGTGGTGTTGGCCTTCTTGTAACCGAGTCCAGGCTGCGCGTCCTGGGGCTCTCCATTGCTCTTTTCAGTTCTTTCTTTCTGCTCTCCCTGAGAGAATGGCGGAGACTTGTGGTAGGGGTGGTCGCGTTGTTGGATGAGCTTTACTCGAGACAGATTCTTCTGCTCTTTCTCCCGCTCCTTCACGAGTCTCTTCTGCTCGGACTTTTGCTCTCTTCGCTGTTCCAGACGCTCCCTTTGCTGTTGGCGCTTCTCGACCTTTTCAGCACGCGCTTTGGCAGCGACTCGCATTCTCTCTGCATGACTGGCAAGGTCCGCTTCTGCTTTTTCAGCCCTCGCGATATGAGCAACTATCTCTTCAGGCGTTGAGTGGAGCTCCGCGAAGCGTCGTTCTTCGAGCTGGAGGCGTTCTGCCGCATTCAAATTCTGCTTGCCATGTATAGTTCCGGATGAGTTCGATGTTGCCAAGCGTTCTTCTGCAAGGCGTTTCTCTTCCATCTCAAGACTCTGCAGCTCACGGTTAAGGGCTTCGAGCTCGCCTTGCAGCCTCCTCTGCTCCTGTGCCTCGAGGCTCCCGGGCTCACTGGCAGCTCCTGTCTCACGGGGGATCCCAGTCCCAGAGCTCAGGGAAGCGCTGACACGCTCAAGTTCCTCAGCTTGCATCTTTAGAATCGCTTCTCTGTCAATGATCGTAGCCTCGTCAGTATCTGTCCACCATGACTTTGAAGACCGTGATCGCAACTCGCGGTGGAAGTCGCCAACAAGATAAAGACTGCCAGTCATAACTATAGGCGCCCAATCGGCTAGCTGATGTGATATGTACTTTGCTGCACTAAGGGCCCTGAGCGGGTCGGTGATAGGCACATGCAATCCTGTAATTTGTGGCTCAACAGACTTGACAACCTCGAGCAAGTGTTTCGGATCCATCGGTTTGACCCAGGGCATTCCATCAACTGGACCAAAAGTAGTGGTGACAACCTTGTCTCCCGGTTTGAGCAGTGTAGCGAGATACTGGCGGGCATCCTTGCCTTCGGTCATGGCTAGCACCCACGTAACAGGCCAACCGGATTGTGGCCGGTGTCTGCTAGGTGTTTGCCCAAACCTCAGGTTGTCCCGGACGAAAACAGCCAGTGCTTCCGCAGCATCGGGATTGTGAGCACCATCTACTAGAATGTGGTTTTTCCTCGCGGAAGAATTTGTGAAGATTGGTGGAACTTGAACAAATTCCTGACGGCCAGGATGGTGTATCTTCATGTTCGCCAACAGCGTCTTGGCGAGATCTGTAGGTTTTGTGCTCTGGTCCATGCTTTCCAATGTCTGCATGACTGCAACAACAGCCATCTTCATGTTCTCTTGTTGGAATGGCGCAAGGGTCTTGGTGACGCGCTGCCACTTTGACATTTCAAACAGCCTGTCCTCAAGGTTGAAAGTGCGAGCAGAGAGACGAGGGCCTGCTCCAATCTCTGTTGCGTAGTCTTTTATGACGTTAATAACGTTTTCTTCGTTTGCAGAGTTGATGATGTATGGAACGTTTGGTCTCAAGATGCCGGCTTTATGTCCAGCAATTTCTGAGAGGGTGTTTCCAAGGAAGCCTTCATGGTCTCGAGCGATCTTGGAGATGACGGAAACGGCTTGATTGTTGAGTATGTTGGTGCAGTCGAACCTGCCGCCCATGCCCACCTCCACCACGCCAATCTTGACATTTGCATCATTAAAGATAGTTAATGCTGTGGCAGTCAATATTTCAAACGGAGATGCCCCAATCTGACGGCTTGCATTGATCTGTTCGAAATGCTTCTCGATGTTGCGAAATGTCTTTTGCTCCACAGGCTTCCCATCGATTGATATACAATCCCACCTGACCAGATTAGTCCAAGAACTCACAGCCAACGACAAGACACATACCTGTCCACCAGATGCGGAGACGTGAATTTGCCAACCTTGATATTCCTTCCTACAATCAATGAAGAAGCATGGTGGCAAATAGAACCCTTGCCATTGGTCCCAGCCACGTGAATAGTCTTCCAGGGAAAATTGACATTTCTCAAGAGGTCGGCAATGCGTTCCAATCCAGGCTGGATCTTAGCCATCGAGTCTCGTCAAGATGTCATAGACAACAACACGTCCAGGTATTGTTGAAGTTAGCGAATGGTTGAGTCAGGGCGGCGATTGGACGAAGAGTTGTAAGAAAGGTCACCCATGCCGAATTAGGCAACTGCGCCTTGGCAGCCGCGCCTGAGTCGACGCCGCTGCTCGACATGGCCTCCACGAGCCTTGCAATGATACACCAAGTTCACGAGGGGCATGTCAGCCTATATCAGCTCACGTCAGCAGTTGCAGTATGAAACTATCTCTTCTTTTCGTGTTGTGATTAATTGTACTTACTGCTCATAGTCGTCATAAAGTCTGTTGAAGTTGTGACCGCATGCATAACTCGGGGTTCAGCCTCATTTCCATCATTAGCGCGGATTAGTGCCAGGAACGCTCGCTCCCCGTCAGCCCTTCCAGGTGCCTTGTCCATCACCACCGCATCTCCCCTCGCAGTCCACCCGCCTTTTTCGCCACTCCGTACTCTCCACTCACTTATCCACTCACTCATTGTCGCGATGGGCATCCCGGTCGGCTGGAATATTGCGCGCGACGAGGTAAAGGAGAAGGACGTGCTGCGCGCCGACGTGACCGGGTCCCGATCGCCTATCCGACGGCGCGCGCGAACAAGCAGACTTCCGAGGAATCATCCACTGAGTGCCTCGGATACGGACGCCCTGGTTGATAGCAACACGTCACGTTTCGCGCATGTTGTCGAGCACCCTCCCCGCCTGTTCTACACGCGCACCCATCTACCACCCGCCCCGCCTGTGCCTGAGCTGAGAGAGGGAGACTTTGACCGCGAGGAGCTGCGGCCGCGTTCTCTCAGTATTGGAGATGGCACGGTAGACATTGAGCGTCCACTTCCCGCCCTGACACCAGGATTTGCGCCCGCAGGCCCCCGTATGAGAGATCATCCCCGTGAGCACGACGAATGGTCTCGAGGTTTTTCAGTCACTAGGTCACGACGAGCACAGCCGCGTGGCTCATCACTCAGACCTGCCAGTGGGGACCGCACAGAGCCGAGCAACTTTAATGAGGACACACCTCCGCGTCTTCAGGATAACATGAGAGACCGTCATAGCTGGACTTCTGGCAGGCGACACGCACCGTATGCAAGGATACCTCGTGAGGAAATCACAATTCGATACTCGGACCGCCTCATACCCTCTGATGATGAATACTCTGGCACCTCGCATGACGCCGTCTCTCGTCCTCCCCTCCGTCGTGTAGGCCATCGTCGCATAATCGACGGCCCGCTCCCTTCTTCTTCACTTGCTGGTGATTCTTGGTCTCCGATCTCCGCCCTAGATGGCTTGGGCGACCGCGAGCGCAGCAATAGCGTGTCGAGCACATCATCGAACCTCCCATGGCAGACCTTTCTCAACACCGTCGTGCCAGACCCCGTCGCCCCCACCGCCGAGTCATCCTTTGCTTCTGCTGCTGCAAGCGCCAGCTTCACAGCTAGCTCCAGCCGAGCTAGCAGCTCCAACTCGAACTCCGCTGCGAGCGAGCGCACGCATGTCACTATCCCCTCTCGACGCTCAAGCCCCGGTGCCAGACTCAGAGGTGGAGCTGATATGAATGATAGCTTCGCACGTGCGTGCGAATCCTCAGATGAAGGCCAATCAACAGCCTCCGATACAGAAGATGAAGTGCGGGCCAACCCCCTTTCGCGCCGGCGCATGCGGCCCAGCTACTTTGCTGACGAGCCGCCCGCCCGGAGACGGTATGGCAGAAATGTGATGGAGCAGGGAAGTGATGCGAGGCGGTACGTTAGATCGTACTACTTGGAAGCAACCTCCCATGGAATACTGTATTCGCTAGACGGCCCCGATGAGCCAGATCGTCAGGCAGATGAGCCCGTCGACGGCGATGCGGAGCAGGCAGAATCGACGAGTTTTGCAACGGCGGATGCGACGTTAAATGATGATACGGTGCCAGCAACCACACCTCCCCCGCTGCTAGATCAGGAGATGAGGGATGCGAGGAGTCTGCTTGAACGGTTTACACGCCGTGACGATATTGGCGAAGACTTCTGGGCCAGCGTTGGACTGACACGGTCTTTCGCAGATGAGGTCGAGGGAGTCCAAGAGAGAGGGCGCTTCTAGTGGGTGCGCTACGTTGCGCTCCTCACAATCCACCCCTTCTGGTTGTGGGATTGGTGGTGTCGTTTGGGCTGGTGAAGAGCTGTTCGGGCTGGCTTTCCTTTCCAGTGACAGGTTTGCGGGTCACGCTTGTTGCATATATTTTTTTTCTTCTTTCTTGTGAGTCTGAGCGGGTTGTTTATAGTTTTGAGCGTTTGGAATAATTGGCGTTATCGCTTGTTAGGCATGATGGGATGGGTAATGACACCTCAACTGGTCGTCTACGAAAATCACGGTAAAAAGGATGACACGATATATGGAAATGGGGCCTTCGGCGGCAGGCAAACGGTTAGGCAGAAATTGCTTTTGGTAGGGTATTTGTAGCCTTTCAAAAGTTGAAACTAGCACGCGTGTGCTTTATCTGCCACAGCTTTGCCATACTTACTCCCCAGTAACGACCGATATACTAACTTTTACAGCTCTGAGAATATCCATGAGTGAAACGGTACTTTGTTTCGCTTGAACACTTGTTGGCCTACGTATCTTGCATGCCTGGATTGAGTTGTGAGATAGCTTTATTGAAACGTCAAAGTCAAAGCGCGATTGGAAATCCTGCTCTCAAGGAACGGCCTCGTGTACAGTGCTGCTCAGTCCACTGTAACTACAACTTAGCAAAGTAATAACATTATTGTAAACAATGACAACTGAAGAGGGTCCAATGCATGGTGCCTCGCCAATACTTGCTCCCTGTGGGGTCTTTTAGATAAGTCGTGCCATATCAAGCCTATATGTGATAAAGATGCTGTCCAAGAAGCAAAACGAGACACCATGCTTCGTCGTAAATCATCTTGACCAGTCACTCGTTGCAGATGCGTACAAGTTCAAAAGAAACAAGAAAAAAAGAATGCATCTCCGGCGGGGCTCGAACCCGCAGCCTTTGGATAACCGATCGAAGATAGGTAGAAGTCCAACGCGCTACCATTGCGCCACGGAGACCGATATTGGATTGTAAGGACTTCTGGAATTGTCAGCTAAATATTAATTTAATATACTAATTTGAATAACTTTAAAGCGTGGATGTGCAAAGTTTCCTGATTATGGAAGGAATCCTGAGTAAATTTAAAGTGGGGCAGCTCTCGATGTTGGAACACGTCATAACAATTCGTTTGGCTGGTTGATAGTGATCTGTGCTCGTTGATTCATGTGCCAACACAGCAACCAAGGTCTTGTCTGTGCCTTGCATTTGTAGGAAGGAATAGATTGATAGGTATTTGCACGCTCATAGCCGGCTTTTCCATTCTATGCCAGTATCCCCTTCGCTATCATCAGTCCCATGAGCGCGCCCAGACACTGTCGAGCATGTCCGTTTTGTTTCTGAACATATTCCTTATACTCCCAAACATTTCGTCCTCGCTCAGGACAAGAGGTGGTACATCTGCCACCTAGGCACCATTCGCCACACCCCTGATATTGATACCGCCGCCACCATTCGAGCCCGCGCCGCGAATATTGATGCCTTCAGTCTCCCTCGAGATACGGTCCGCCAGCCCACGCCGAGGTTTCGGCTCGTCAAATTCGTAGTCCTGGGGTATGCTGTCATCACCCTTCAAGCGTCCGTATCCGTCTTCCTCGCCATTGCGTGTAATACGACTCGCAAGTGGCCGTGGCCTCGATTCGTCGTCATCATCACGTGTAATGCGACTCGCCAGCGAGTTGACAGGTCTGCCGTCCTTAGTCATGCGGGATAGCAGTGAGCCGCCTGACCCAGCATCCGAGCGACGGTGGTTGCCCATTGGCGACGTGTCGACGAGAAATGAATCTTTTTGCCATCGACCTGCTTCTGACTTTGAGCCTCGTTCTCCGTAGTTTGCGCGGTCATGGGTCCAGCGGTCGGCGCTAGGTTCGCGGCGTCGCCGGGTGTTGCGACTGCGGCTTCGGCTGCGGTAGCGAGTGCGTACGTTGCTGCTGTCTTCCGCGAAGCCAAATCGACCATCGCCCTCATCATTAGAAGCTGGAGAGGCACTGCGGCCTCGGAGTCGGCCATGTCGCGATTCTTTAGGTCTGAGATATGTTAGTATATCCATTAGCGACAAGTGCAGAGCACATCATACCCGTCCGACCCAGGTCGGTAGGAATCTATGTCAGCGTTGAGCCTGCCAGACTCTCTTGATCGCAGGTCCCGCCCTTCTCGACGGTCGCGGCCATTTCGGTCGTTGCGAGAGTAATTGTTTCTCCGTCTTTCGACTCCAGAATCTTCGCCCATTGACTCATCTTCACTGCGACTGTTTGAGTTAGCATAATATATTGCAATTCTATACTCGCTTGCTTACCTTCTTCTCCTTCTTCGGTTCCCTGAGCCGCGATCTTCTTCACCGTAATCAAGCACGTCTCTCTTCGGCGGCTGGCGGCGCCGTGGCTCTCTCTGGTTGTTTCCTCTTACGTCTGGGTTGCGCTGGTAGTAGTTACTGCGGTTAGCTGCGCCCTTTGGCTTCTGGTCCCCAGCATTGGTCTCTCGAATCATCAACACACTGTCTGGCTTCTTCGAGTACGGCTTCGCTGGTCGAGCTGTTTGCGCGGCGAGGGAACTTGGGTTTGTGTCGGGGTGTGTGAGTGCGGCGAGTGCGATAGCCGCTTCTTCAGCGCTGTAGAACTCGAGGTTGACTGACGAGTCGTTCACCCAACGAAGCTGCTTGACGCGCGGTTCTGCGCCAAGTGCCTCAACAGCATAGTAGAGAGGATCGTTGGGGTCGAAATCACTCACGCCCTGCAAGTTCAGTGACTCAGGCCATGGTTTCTGCGGTTGTAAGTCTTCGAAGTATGCTGCTGGCACTGAATCGCCTTGTGCGGTCTGTTCAGGCTGCTGCGCGTAGATTAGTATGAGTCCAACTTGACGCGCCTGGCGCGACTCACTTGCTGCTGGGGCTGTGCGCTTGTTTGAACACCTGCACCGACATCGATGTCAATATCGTAGGCAGCATCGCCCATTTCAACATCCATTTTGGCGGTAAAATATGTGCAGATTTGGCTCAATGGATGGGTGGGGTGGTTAGAGGTGAGCTCAAGGTTCCGAGACCGACAGATGGTGCAGACGACCCTTGATACGGTCAGTAGCGCCATCACGTGTAAGCTATGATACTTGAGTTCAAACAAGCTCAAATGCCTACAAACGAACATCAACTTGATATCATTGTTTACATCGTATATAACGTTTGAGCTGCATTCCATTGTTTGACCTGTCAAGTATTTTCTTCTAGGGTGAAGGTGCCTGTCTTTGTGATCAGATACTCATTAACAGCTACATCCTTCCCAGACTCCTTTCCATATCCACTCTGTTTGATACCACCGAATGGCGACTCAGCAGCCGACGAATTGCCTTTCCTTGTTAGTCAACTTGGCAAATGCCAATAGATGGGTGTGATTGACTCACCAGTGTTCAGCCCGATCATACCAGCTTCGAGGCTCTCGAACAACCTCCACATGCGGTCCACATTCTTGGTGAAGAGATAGGACGCAAGACCCATGGAAGTATCGTTCGCCTTTTTTACCGCCTCTTCCTCTGTCTCAAACTTGATGAACGTGCAGATTGGAGAGAATACTTCTTCCTTCGCAATGTCCATGTCATCGGAAACATTAGTGATGACGGTTGGTTCAAAGAAGTACCCACCATTCTGTTCAATCTTCTTGCCACCTTTTTGGATCTTTGCACCCTTCTTCCTTGCATCCTCAACAAGTTCGAGTGCTTTCTGAACGCCACGAGGCGTTGTGACCGGGCCCATAGTGGTCTTCTCATCTGAGCCGTGACCAACCACGATCTTATCCGTTTCAGCATTCCATCTTTCGAGGAACTTGTCAAAGATACCGGATTGGACATAGATTCGGTTGGCCGTGATACAGGCCTGACCCGCGTGACGGTATTTCAGGGCGAAGATCTGAGACATTGCCTGCTCGATGTTCGCATCGTCGAAGATCAAAACCGGGCAGTTTCCACCCAGTTCCAAGGTAACCTTCTTCAAGTTATCCGAGCAGATCTTCGCAACCAACTTTCCGACTCTGGTTGATCCTGTGAATGTGACCTTGGCAATGAGTGGATGGCGACAGAGTGCTTCGCTGAGCTCAGGGGTCTTGTCGAGGTCTGTAGTCAGCACATTCAGCGCTCCCTTTGGAAAGCCAGCCTGAACCGCAAGATGCGCCAAAGCAAGGACGGTAATAGGTGTTTCCGGGCTAGGCTTGACGATCATAGTGCACCCAGCAGCAAGAGCTGCACCGGCCTTTCGCAAAATCATAGCAATCGGGAAATTCCATGGAACTAAAGCTGCCGCGACACCAGCTGGCTGCTTGATTGTGAAGACACGGCGGTTCGGCAACGCAGGTGTGAAAACACTGCCTTGGATACGCTCTGCCTCTCCGGCAAACCACCATGTGAAGCCAGTCGAATAATCAATCTCACCATACGCTTCAGAGCGGGGCTTTCCAGTCTCATAAACAAGGATCGTCGCAATATCTTCTCTGTTCTCACGGATCAACTGATCCCACTTGTACAGAAATTGTGCTCTTTGGCGCGGGCTGATCTTCTTGTACTCGAGGAAGGCTTCATGCGAGTTTTTGACAGCAGTATCAACGTCGGATGCATCATTTGTGGGGCATTCTGTCCATGCCTTTCCGGTACCGGGATCTATATCTTGTCAGGCCGATTGAAGATGATATAAAAAGAACATGCTCACCAACAACCTCAAATGTCTTTCCAGACTTCGCATTTACCCACTTGCCGCCTACGTACGACTGGTTGTGAAGAAGATCAGGGTTTTTGAGCTTTCAAAAGCAAACCATCAGCTACCATAGATATATTTACATTTCAAACTCACCTTAAATGGAAGCTCAAATCTCCGTGCTGAACCCATCTTACTTGCAAAGACACTGTATATGCTGAACTGACGAAAAGTGACAGGATGCGTGCATCAAATTTCAGGAAACAATCGGAACGCGGCCATCCTTTTGGAGCTTTTGGTATCAATGACATACATCTATTTACCCCACCTAGAGTACATATAGCCGACTCGGAAGATAACCAATGAGCGTGCATCTCGGCCGACCTCCGAATAATACCCATCTTTGCCCGGTATCACCGCACCCCTACATTTGTACCCCTCATCATTGTACACGCTTCTCCGCAGCGTGGGTCCAGCTTGGTAGTCATGATTGGTAAACCGTGGAATGAAACTGTCCTCTGTGGCGGAGAGAAGCCCGCAGCTGCTGAACAAGCTCGGTTACATCAGTCCAATATCTAAACATCAAGTGTCCATAAACATCACAAAGCCAGAAGCTCTGTACTTTGTCTGAACTAACTTCGGATTTCTCTCAGCCAACTTGAATATATCATTAGACTCTAAAATGGGCAGACTCGACGGCAAGGTAGCCATCGTGACTGGTACCTCACCTTCCCAAAACCTATTCGAGACTCCAGCATAAACTAATTCCTTGCAGGCGCGGGCTCAGGGTTCGGGGCTGGTATAGCTCTTCGCTTCGCCTCAGAAGGCTGCAAAGTGCTTGTATGTGACATCAATGAGGCGGGCGCACAGAGTACCGCCGCAAAAGATACCAGCAATCTTACCGCTCACAAAATGGATGTAACGAAAAACGCCGACTGGAAAGCAACAATGTCAGTAATGAAGGAGAAGTTTGGCCGCTGCGATATCCTTATCAATAATGCGGGATGGAGTTATGTAAACAAGCCGACCTTGGACGTGACGGAGGAGGAATTCGAGAAGGTATTTGACGTGAATGTCAAGGGTGTATATTTGGGATGCCAAGCATGGGTAGGGCAGGCGATTGAGCGGAAAGAAGGCGGTGCGATACTCAACATTGCAAGTGTAGGTGCGACGAGGCCGAGGCCGGGTTTGGTGTGGTACAACGCCAGTAAGGGAGCTGTTTGGAATGTGAGTTCACTATGCAGACGGCACACTGGATGAAGGTATCATGTGCTAATGATGGGCAGGCGACGAAGGGACTTGCAGCTGAATACGGGCCTCACCAGATCCGCGTCAATTCCATTTGTCCGCTTGTCACGGGAACGGGTCTCTTTTCTGCGTTCACGGGAATGGAAGACACGCCTGAGAACCGGAAAAAGTTTATTGGAAATGTGCCCATGGGTCGCATCGGGGAGGTCGAGGATGTGGTAAACGCGTGTGTATTCATGGTGTCTGACGAGGCGATGTTCATTACGGGGGTCAATCTTGAGGTCGATGGTGGGCGATGCATATAGACTATAGAAGCATTCAGCTCTTAGGTTGCGGAGCGAGTTGTGGGACTAGCAAGGAGCAATATCTATCGAGATGCCCTGAAAAAGCCGCGAAATTAGTACGTGTTGAGAGGGCATTCATTTATATCAATCAGCTCTGAGATAGGGACTAGTATCACTTTATGTTCTAACAGTACGGGTAATAAAGCAAACAACTCAAATCTGGCCCTATAGTTCCTAATCATGCATTTTCTCGTCTTCGTCGATTAATTCCTGCATCTCTTTCCTTCTTCTTGCCGCTTCCTCCATATCATCATGCGGCCCATAGCCATCTCCCATACCTCTGGCGTAGAGTTTGACAGGTGCTTCCCCACAATTTCTCACCGCACCTCGCCTTTCCCGACTATTCATCTCAATTGCTCTGTCTACAAAAACACCCCATCCTTCCCAGACAGCACCACGATCATGACTTGTCATCGGCCCACGACTCACACGCCACCTCTTCGTTAACTCCTCCTCCCTTCTCTTAGCCGCTTGAGTTATTAGCCCGTACGCAGAGACCAGCTTCTCATAGGCAGCACTATGGCAGCCCTTCCTCCCTGTAGCATCGTCTACCCTCCCCTTTCCCTTGCTCTTCCCTGGATGGTTCGGTGGACAAGCATATGTCTCCATTACACTCCACCGCCCATTTTTAACCTTCCTCAGTATATTCTCCCACATACCAACTGGTAACAAGATTGCTTTGCTCAATACCAGTTTCCCGCTTAATATATCTTCGTGCCCAAGAAGTAGAGCGTCAGTTTCAATGCACCCGCAATTCCCCATTTTTGTACCGCTCGGTCCTATTCCGTTTCCAGGGACAATGATCTTGGGAAAATAGATCTGAACTGGTGCACGGGCATTGGAAGAGAGGCATAAGAAGGGAGATGTGGCAAGAACGTGGGGTGCAAAGGTTGTGAAAGGGGATGGTGTTGGTGGCGAGAGGAGGAGGGGAGATGGTGCGTTTCGTATAATACCGGAACGTCGTGGTGGAAGCATTACTGTTGCGGACGGGGGATAAGGAATTGAAGAAGGCGTTTGAATGATCTGGCCTCCAGAGGTGGGTTGTTGGAAGCGGAAGTGCGATTGCAGTGGTGGTGTTGGGAGAGAAGGAGTTGGTTGGCTGGGTTGTCGGTACGTAGAAACTGAGTAATTTGACCTCCAGAAATTTTGTTGAATTAGCGAAAATTGTGTAATGATTTGTGGTTGTAGTGTTGGCTGTGTGTCTAATTGGGCTGGATGATCAGCGTATACTTGTACACCTACGGTAGAATTAGGTGGAGATATCTCTTGCCGGCGTAGGGCATTTTGCTGATACCGTCCAGTTGGTATTATGGCTTGCATTCGGGATGTCAGATGCATATCTGACAGGATTGGCTGGGTTGGCAGAGTGTTTGAAGAGGTGGCTGACTCTGATGCTTCTTGTTGACGCCGCAGATACGTGAAGTACTCGGTACTGAAGCGAGCGAAATGTGGATCTGCAGAGACAGAGCCAGCACTAGTGGATGAGAGTGTGTACACCGGGATAGCAAAACTTCCTTGAGCTGTGGTATGTTGCTGTAGGCCGATCGGTGAAGGAATTGACTGGCCCAACACACTGGTTTGTGTCACAAGTAGAGGCTGTTGATTGCCCGAAGATATATGCTGCTGTACTTCAGTTGGAAGGAAAGATGCCAGAGGAAAACACTGGTTTGTTGCCCCTCCAATTTGAGTGTTGAGCTGTTTCCTCTTTCTTTGATCGGTAGTATTGGCAGCAGTTTGCACTGACTGGCAGCTAGGAGGTGGCATTAGTACATCCTCTCCCAGAAATCCTGCAATGGCTGCATCGGGATTTGACACCGGCTGTAGTTCCAATCCTGAGCCAGATTCGAAGGAGTCCCAAAGCACATCAGATTTCACACTCTCAGAAGCAGTTCCATTCGAACTCTGTTGGTCTGCCAAGGTTGGAGTATTTGAGGCTGAAGAAGGCAATAAAGTGGGCATTATGGAACAGCAGGTGTCATTTTCAACAAGGGGCAACCGTCCTTGTATTCGGTTGCCAATTATTTGAGCTGACAGCGGAGGGGAGTATGGTACTGACGATAGCATCTTACACATGACTCGATCTTCTGCTGACTCTGAACCTGACTGCTCGTCAACAGACGAGCGATCGGTTTCTGCAGTCTCCGATATTTTCTCTTGCATAATGGGGCTTAAACCCCAAAACCTCTCTTCCAGCCTGCTTGTAGCTGCTTGACATGATTCCGGGCTCAAAAGAGGGAGCAGACGCTGAATTTGTTCTGCGTCCAGGTTTTGCATGTACGTGGCGATGTTGGGTGGTGTTAAATGATTGCACAGTTCCGTGGCAGGCGTAGTAACATCACTTTGGGCAGAATACTGTTCCTGGATGTCGGATGTGCTTGGTGAAAGGGCTGGCTGTGGGGATGAAGGCTGCAGCAGCACCGGGAAGAGCAGGCTGGGCGTTGAAGCTGCTACACCCGATCCTGTAAAATGGCCATTATCAAAGTCGCCTTCGCTGCCGGTATCAGCATCCATTTCTCTGTCTGTATCCTCATTGTCATTTTCTCCTTTTCTTCTTTCTCCTTCTTCATCCTCATCCTCATTGGCCTCTTCTTTCTCTGGGTTGAGGATCTCATTCAATCCAGCTTCCGTGTTCTCATATTCGTCAATGGTTAGCCTTGTCAGGGTTTTACTCGTATAACAGTTCGTGTTTTTAAGAGGTTCTCCAACAGGCTTCTCCGGCGGCTCTTCTCTCGCATTTTCAAATATCTTGCTCTTCATTCTACCCAACAGCGGCTTCGGCACAGTGTTGACCCTCTCATCTTTCTTTGGCCTCGCCATGTTGATTATTTCCACCATAACGGCAGACATATCAGGTTTTCTCGCATATAATGGCGTAGGCGGGATAAGCGGCATGCCAGCCGCTCCATCGAGCACGGCGTAGTTAGCAGCGAGTTGCGCTTCAACTGCAAGTTTGCTGCTGACAATAATCTCTCGCTGCTTAGCATGCTTCTCTTTGAGCTCGAACTGGTCTTGTGCGTACTTTGCGTCCTTCTGGTAATTGCGGAGTCCGCTTCCGTTGCCGGCTTCCGATGTTTCTTTCGGATGAGCTGTTTGTAGCTTCTGGTAATTGTTGATTTGGCGCATGGTGACGCCAGCTTCAAGCAAGAGATAAAGTGCGCGCTGGCGGGACTTAAAGCATGCGGCGTAGTACTTCGCGCGCTTGCACTGTTCGTGCGGGATGTTGATGAGTGGTGGTAAGGGTTGTTCGAGCTTGGGTGGTTGAATTCCATACTTGACTTCTCGGTACTGTAGGCGTTCACTTTCTTCGGTGTAACTTGTACGAAGCTCAATGATTGCTAGGTCTGGCTTTGATCGCGTATGTGCCTTCTTCGTTGTTGAGCTCTGCTGTGGGTCGGCAGTCTCGCAAGGGTTGGTAGACTTGACCTCGCCCTCCTGCTTCTCACCAGACTGTGGATCACCTTTCTTCTTCTTTGTATTACATCCTTTTCCTAGATCTAGCGGCAGCACGAGTGGATGGTATTCGAAGTCCCATAAGCTTGGAATTTCCCACCTCAATGCCGCCTTGAGCGCCTTGCCATCGCCCTCATAATAGTCCACCCAACGGTATAAGAACTCGATGAAGTTGGGTACAAGAGCACTAGTAACTTGCACGATGTCGATCAAGATGCGGAGCATCTCTTCTTCTAGCATCAGCGCGCCATCCAATGTGCGCCGCTCAAAGGTGGTAATAGCAGGCGACTGACGCGGCGTTGCTGGCGCACTTACTTCCTGTGCGCCCAGCCGAATCTTCTTATGCGACGAAGACTGCTGTACAGATGGGTTATGGCCGACCTCCCATTGAACACACCAGGTCCATAGCTCTGTGCTCGTCTCATGCGCTCGCTGCATGGTGAAATCCTGGATAAGTCCCATAACAATTTCGTGGTTCGTGTCCATGTAATACACAAGAACATTCTGAGTATATTCCTCGTATGGCACAAGGGTCGGCAGTGGTTCGGTGTTGCCGACAACGTCTTGCAATTCGAGATAACGATCGTCGAGTAGATCAAGCACTTTGCCGAAGGACGCCATAACGGCGCACGACGAATCGGCTCGCGATGAAAGTGAAATGTAAGGTACGTTTGGTTTGGAATAGTAAGAAGCCAGGCGAGGAGAGATGGGGTGGGCGCTTGGTAAAGACTGTGTAAACAAACGGCAAATGTGCTAAAGTGAAGACAGCCAGCGTAAGATAATGAAGCAGAGATAATGAAAGAAACTGAGCGCATATCAGACCAGCCTCGCATATCTTCGTTGATATACACAAGCATCTGCCAGTGTTTCGCCCTACTCTATCAGTTCAACACTGCGATGTGTTTCCAAAGGTCGTTGCAAGAAGGGTATCGTCGCGTTCGCCCACCTCACCCCCTTCACTACCTTGCCCTCCACTCTCACAATCAGACCTATTTTCCACTTTCCCTGATCTTCTGTGCAACTGTGCTCAGTCTATCCTCGGCACTTTCCCTAACCCTCCTCCAGTCTGTGTTGTACACCTTCTGTACCGACTCTTCCAATACCCTGTTCCATCTATCCTTGGCCATCTCTACCAATCCAACTGGTACCTCTCGCGCTCTAGGTTCAGCCTCTGGTTGCTTCGGTTCGTAGAAATTGATAAGGACATTGCGTTGCTGGCGCAGCAGAGCGGCTTGTGTTGCGCGGTTTTGCGCATGCAGCGAAATGGACAAGTAGAGGATGGCAGAGGTAAGTGTGAAGCCTCCGAGCTGGAGAAATGTTAGAGAAAAGATCTATGGTATGAAGTGATTGGTGCACTAACGAAGCCGGTTGTCATACCCATGGTGAGCTGATGAGGGTGTTGGGAAGGGGGTTTTCGGTATGATGAGGGAGGAAACAAATTTCAATGGCCGGTGGATTAGAATTACAGTTATATTCGTGCCAGCTTGAAGAGGTGAAAACCCGAATGGCTTATAGGTGAATGGCGCGAAGTGCAATCGAGAAATGCGTGATGGAGCTATTGGCAGTGAGGTCAGCTCAATCGCGCGATCAATCGTGTCTTGCCTCATTGGGCAGGTTTTCAACAACCATTGATCGCAGTATCTTAAAGGCAGAACCCAACTTCCGGTGCGGGTGGTAAATCTTTCATCTTGCCACCTGTACACTTACAGCTAAAGACCAAAAACACAGCGGCTGTTAGGACTACAATCGCATGTATGGCAATGGTGCTTTCAGAAGACGCCATAACCGAGTAGGGGTGTGTTTTGTCTTCCTCTCTTCCATACAAGAGTAAAAGCAAACTCACTGGATAAGGTTCGCTATTTAATGCTTTCGCCAATCTCAACCAAGAACCAGCTCTCTGACTTCATTGTATGCTAGACGATCTACGCATGACTCTATTTTATTAAAATGAGACTCTAATCAATTTTGAGGCTCAGAAGCAAGTGTGAAAGCAAACTCTAAAGAGCATGAGATGGTATAATTATACCTAGCGATAGCATTGGCACCCTTGCCATTTTTTGACAAATAAAGTGAGTGTTGGAACCAAACATATTATTATTATTTGCTCTATTTACCGTCTGTTTTGTGCCTATGTGGCCACGCAGACTCTTGCCTATAGGAAAAACTCTATGAGAAAACCTTTCGTGTGCCTTACCTACAGTCCCTGTTCAGGGCAGGTGGAACCAAACATATGGATTGACCACGACTATTGGGACAAGGACATCAAATGTACCTGGGCTTAACGTCCAATGTTTCTTGGACTTCAACGTGTGAGCACATGCTGTCGAAACTCCAGCGTCTGGTGGTTAGCCAGCCAGTTTCGCCACACAGCAAATAAAGAATGATGTGGACCTAGTTGAATACATCTTCTAGTATAGTTCTTCCTCATTTCTATGATTCTATTGTAGCAAGGAGAGGAGGGGAGCACCTCTAAGTAATTTGAGAAACATAAATTTGTAAATTGTTAAGATACGAATCGTTTCTTGACAGTGCGTTGTAAAGGATGATTCCCTATCCATTCCAGATTCCATCTGTTCCTCAAATTTACACTTTTAGCAGATCTCAGTCCTATCTGGATATTTTGAAGAGGTTACATCTCGATTTCTGACACTGCCCCAAACCATGGACAGCTCATCTTCTCCTCGCTGTCTTCGTGGTTGTGATAACTGCACAGGTCAAGATCGTCATAAGACATTCGATCACTATGCATGTAATCGGCGTACCGACTCAAAACTCCATCAAGGAAGGCTGAGGGAAACTCGTGTGCGGTTTTGTTTTGCCAGAGGTATGCGCCTGCATAATGACAGTACGAATCGACTAGGTAACGTAAGAGCACAGAGCCCGCAGGGAGGTTTTCAAAGGCATAGCTGATTTGCGAACAGCTCGGAAGACCGGTATCGATTGATTCCATGTGCAGAAATAGTGTAGATAAAGCAAGAAGCTTAAGCTCTGCGATATCATATCTGTCGCCAAGAACATAAAGATAGATCAGGTTGCCTGTTCTAACACCACCACTATCATTCTCATGATCCCAATCCTTGAGCAATTCGACAGGGGCGTTGTTCTTTGATGGAAGCCTCTTGTGATACAACCAGTGTACGAAGAACTCAAAAATCAATGGGTCGTCTTCTTGCAAGTTGACGGTCCTATCTTCAGCCTCCTTGAATTTGCCCGTCAAGGCAGCCTCAAAGAATGGCGAGTAATATATGAGGAGATCCTGATGAATGACGAATGGCCTTCTCTCTGGGCCGACGAGAATAGTGGCAAAGCGAGCATCCTGTGCTCTGTGAACTGTTAGCCTTTTCTGATGTGGCAACCAAGGTATAGTCGGCACCCACGATAAGCGAGGTAGATTACGAGTTGCTGTGTTGTTGTCTTTCGCCATTCTAGTTCGGTTGGGAAAGGACGGGGTCGTACAGATAGTTGAAGGTAGTAGGAATTCATTGGTTTGTTGAAAGCGAGCGTTGGCAGACAGGTAGTGCAGTAGTCACATTTTGGATTCTAGTGAGAGTGAGGGTGAAGCATGCTTTGCTGTACTAAATCTTAAGCAGAAATGGATTTGTTGAAGAACCGTGGTGACAGTGAGCGTGACTGCTGCTTTGATCAACATCCTTCGGTTAGCGCCATTCAAGGTTTCTGCTTGGGTCTTGATACATCACTGCGGATGAGCTTCTCAATCACCCACAAACCCTACGATCTGACAGCAGGCCGATATAACTCTTCCATGCAACTGTATTGTCTTCGGTACGGTTATGCAGATAAGGTTAAATAACCACTGAAGCATGCAATGCAGTCGGAAGCATTGCACGAAGTATGTGAACATTGGTATAGTACAAATATGACACACAATGCTCTAGGCATTCACCTCTTTCCCCAGGCTTCGCTCCGCAATCACGAAGTCGTCTTCTGCCTCTACGATATCCACATCCTTCTTAGCCTGTTTCTTAGGCAACGGATTAGGGAACTTCCAGTCCTCAACTTCCTCTGGGTAGTGCATGTCCCTCCTCATGCTCTCCTCTGGGTACACCCTCCTGGGCGCGGGCAGGATTCGATCATCGATACCATTATCCTTCTCGATGCGCATCTGCTGGACCATTTTTTGTAATTGGCTCATGCCATTCTCACGAAACTGTGTGACCCTCTTTACGTTCTTTGCTGTTATTTCGTTGAGCTGCTTGTTTGGCGGTAGGCGCGCCAACGTCTTCGCAGTCATGGCGAAGCGCATATCTTTCGGTCCGTCGACGAGTTCGAGTATAGCGGATTCGGCCTGGTCTTCCTTCATTGGTTCGATGCGGAGAACCCGTGTATATCCTCCAGGTCTACTAGCATAGCGCTCTCTGATGGGACCAAAAAGTTTGGGGACCATGTCATTCGGTTCCTGCAACAATCAGTATGCGCTGGCGTATGTGTGCTGGGTCTTCATACGTAGAAGATTTGGTGTGCTCTCCGCCGCGATGCCTCAGTGTTCTTTTTGCCCAATGTGACCAACTTCTCCGCTAACCGCTGCGCCTCTTTTGCCTTGTGCCATGTTGTTGCTATCGATTCGTGCTTGAACAACGATGTAACGAGGTTCCGCAGGAGAGCCTGCCGATGTGACGAGGACCGGCTGAGGGCACGGTATTTCATGTGTCCACCCGCCATTATGAGAGATGGCTTGTGCTGCAAAAGTATACAAGGGAATGAGGAAAGGTTCGATGCGGTCCAAATTCGTATTGGTGCACCTCGATGGTTGATGCTGCTATTCTCCAGAAAAGTTCGGGTGTTCGGCGACAAATTGGCCGCTTAATCTTATCAGATCATCGATCATTGCGCCAATGCGAGCACTTTACTCAATGCAACGCGCTAGTTACAAATCTGCGGCAGGCACGACGCGTGAACGTGCCTAAGACGCGTTGCCGTGCCAAACACTTAAAACCTTCTCTAACCCCACCGTACCGTTCCCTTTCTCACACCACTCCTCCTCTCTCTATACCCATATACCCCATATTATCTTCGCGTTTTCAATATGTTTGTCTTCAAGCGAGGTATGTATAAGGCATTCCACTCTTCAGGATTGCTCTTGAGGACCCCTGCACTCTGCTGCATGTCGTTACCCTGGCTGACAGTCGTGCTCCAGATGGACGCAAAGAACGCGTGCAGTTCGACAAGATCACAGCTCGTGTGTCGAGACTGTGTTATGGGCTCGACCCTGACCATGTCGACCCTGCTGCTATTACGATGAAGGTCATTTCTGGTGTTTACCAGGGCGTAACCACAATTCAGCTCGATGACTTGGTACGTCATCATGAAAGCACCCATACCTTCCAGTACTAACAGGCGACAGGCTGCCGAGACAGCAGCATATATGACCACCACACATCCCGACTACGCCATACTCGCCGCGCGTATCGCTGTCTCTAATCTCCACAAGCAGACGAAAAAGCAGTTCTCTGCTGTCATCCACGATCTATACACATATGTCAATCCAAAGAATGGCAAGAGCCAACCCATGATCTCGGACAGAGTCTACAAGATCATCCAGGATCATGCAGATGAACTTAACAGTGCCATCGTCTATGACCGCGATTTCAATTACCAATTTTTCGGCTTCAAGACACTGGAACGCTCATACCTCCTCCGTATTAATGGAAAGGTTGCTGAGCGCCCACAGCACATGCTCATGCGTGTTGCTGTCGGCATTCACATGGAGGACATTGAGAAGGCGATTGAGACATATGACTATATGTCGCAGAAGTACTTCACACATGCGTCGCCGACACTCTTCAATGCCGGTACACCGTCCCCACAGATGTCATCTTGCTTCCTCATCGACATGAAGGAAGACAGCATTGAGGGCATTTACGACACACTGAAGACCTGCGCGTTGATTTCCAAGACTGCTGGCGGTATTGGGCTCAACGTCCATCGTATCCGTGCCACTGGATCCTATATCGGAGGTACCAATGGAACATCGAACGGCCTCATCCCCATGCTGCGTGTCTACAACAATACCGCTCGCTACGTTGACCAGGGTGGGAACAAGCGTCCTGGTGCTTTCGCCATCTATCTTGAACCATGGCATGCCGATGTCTTCGGTTTCCTCGATCTGAGGAAGAATCACGGCAAGGAGGAGGTTCGTGCCCGCGATCTCTTCTACGCTCTGTGGATTCCGGATCTTTTCATGCAGCGTGTCCAGGAGAACGGCGAGTGGACACTCATGTGCCCTAACGAGTGTCCCGGTCTTGCTGACGTCTATGGCGATGAATTTGTTGCTCTGTACGAAAAGTACGAGAAGGAGGGCCGCGGCCGCGAGACTGTGCGCGCTCAGAAGCTCTGGTACGCCATTCTTGAGGCTCAGACCGAAACTGGCAACCCTTTCATGCTTTACAAGGATGCTGCCAATAGGAAGAGCAACCAGAAGAATCTCGGTACCATTCGCAGCTCTAATCTGTGCACTGAGATCATTGAATACACTGCACCAGATGAGGTCGCTGTTTGTAACTTGGCTTCGGTTGCTCTGCCCTCGTTCGTCGACTACAAGCGTGGTGAGTTCGACTTTCAGAAGCTGCACGAGGTTGTTCAGGTCTGTACCCGTAACCTCAACAAGATCATTGAGGTCAATCACTACCCTGTCGAAGAGGCACGTCGCAGCAATTTCCGTCACAGGCCCATTGGTCTTGGTGTACAAGGTCTTGCTGATGCCTTCCTTGCTCTTCGCTTGCCTTTCGAGTCTCCTGAGGCGAAGAAGCTCAACATTCAAATCTTCGAGACCATCTATCATGCTGCCTTAACCTCCTCTTGCGACCTTGCCAAAGAGCTTGGTCCATACTCCACATACGAGGGTTCTCCCGTCTCTCAGGGCCAGCTCCAGTACGACCTGTGGAATGTTACGCCTACTGATCTCTGGGATTGGGCTTCACTAAAGGAGAAGATTGCACAGTACGGTGTTCGCAACTCTCTGCTTGTTGCGCCTATGCCCACTGCTTCCACCTCCCAAATCCTTGGCAACAACGAATGCTTCGAGCCATACACATCGAACATCTACTCCCGCCGTGTGCTCGCTGGTGAGTTCCAGGTTGTGAACCCCTGGTTGCTCAAGGATCTTGTCGACATGGGCCTCTGGACCGAGAACATGAAGAACCGCATCATTGCCGAGGGCGGTTCTATCCAACGCATCCCCAACATTCCTGACGAGATCAAGATGCTGTACAAGACTGTTTGGGAAATCTCACAGCGTACCATCATTCAGATGGCTGCTGACCGTGGTGCTTTCATTGATCAGTCTCAATCCCTGAATATCCATATGAAGGAGCCTACTATGGGTAAAATCACCTCAATGCACTTCGCTGGATGGAAGCTTGGTCTCAAGACCGGCATGTACTACCTCAGAACAATGGCTGCCTCCGCTCCCATTCAGTTCACTGTCGATCAGGAGGCTCTTAAGGTTGCAGACACGAACATTGCTCGTGCCTTGCCCTCAAAGAGGCGCCAGCCCGGTTTCCAGCAGGCTGGTGTTGGTTCGCCCGCTCCCACCCCTGCTCCAAGGCCCATGTACGCTACCAAGACTCCCAATGGTGTTTCAGAGGCCCTAAACGGCGTGCCAACACCGTCAGCCACCCCACCACCTGCTACTGAGAACAGGCTTCCACCTGCAGAGAATGCTCTGGCCAACAAGCCCTTCAAAGCGGACGTTGAAGAGGGTGATAGCCCCAAGATTGTCGCCGCTGACTCAACCAAGCCCTTCGATGAAGATTCTTTGTCCAAAGACAAGCAGGCTGAGGATGTAGATGATGACACCAAGGAGCGAGACGGTGACATTTACGCTGAGGCTGCTCTTGCTTGCTCAATAGAAAACCCCGAATCCTGCCTTATGTGCTCAGGTTAGATAGCGAAATTGTATGATCAAGGGTTGTAAATGGTGTTAGATATGGGTAAGGCGGGCAAGTGCTCTTGATTTACTGCGGCGTTGGTGGTGTTAGCATCATATTCGGACACTGGATAACGCGAGGAGGAATGATTCATGAGTTTGGATAGCGATATAGTTGTTTCTGTAGTCTTAATCCGTGTACAACACGTTCTCCCAAATCTTGGTGCATGCTCGCTGCTGCCGATGGTAACCCTCATGGTTCTTCCTCCCTCTCCGATTCGTGCATTGAGATCCACCGTCTGATGCCGTTCTTGTACCCGCGGCCTTATTCCGAAACACCCCGCGACGCCCTACAGCTGTACATCCGCGCGCCTTCTCGAGTACAAATATATAAACACTACTTCACGACCGATTGTTCTCTGCTCCAACTTTAATTGAAGCTTGTAAGTGTATAAGGGGTCATATTTTATACTCCAAGGTACCTTCACAACCCAAAAATAAGCTAACAACTTCGGCCCAGTACAGCTCACACCCAAGCTGTCGCACAACTATATGCTCGCTTTCCGTCCTCTTCGAACACTCAGACCCAAGAGCTTTCTTCATATAACTAGCGCTGTAGTTCCAAAATCCCATATAACAAGAACAATGGCTTCTTCAAGTGCGCCGCTGCAGGAATGGCTCGTCATTGTCCCTGACCACGAGGGCGCCCTGCAGAAGCGCATCGCAGTTAGGCAAGAGCATTTGGGAGGGTTGAAGAAGGATGATGACAGCTTCTGGCTTTGGGGTGGTACGTTATCCTGCCTAGAAATCATTTCCTTCCTGTGAGGGACATATGGAAGCTCTGGGCGCACGCTGACGAGAGAACAGGAGCTATGCTTGAAGAACCAATCAAGGAGGGTGATTCTGGGCCGCCAAAGATGAAGGGCAGTGCCATGCTGATTGGTGCGAAGACAAAGGAGGAGGTTGAGGAGAGACTGAAGAAGGACGTCTATGTTGAGGGTGGGGTGTGGGATTTGAGCAAGGTGCAAATTATTCCGTTTAAAAGTGCACTGAGAAAGCCATTGTAAAGGATTAAGATGCACAGAGATAGCAAGGATGATCATACGACTATGAATCGCGAATGGCTGTTGCATCTAACTAAACGCTCATCAATTCCAGCCATTTACTGTGGGTATCATACAATCGCTCGAACCTATTCGCTCTATATTCAGAATTACTCATTGGTGAATACACCCTCTTGGAAATCAACTACTATCGTCTTCTCTACCACAGCAGCAGCAGCGTCTTTAAAAGCTTGATGTGCTGGATCCTCCTTGACGTAATAATCTCGCTCATCTTTTGAGTTGAACCTGAGGATAAAGGCATGGCTCATATCATTCTGTTGGCGCGTGTTAGAAGTGTGTAAGCCTGCGGATCCAGGGTGTCGGTACCTGCAGGCCTTCAATGGATATATCTTTCCCACCAGTTATCGACAATATGTATGGCCTGTGTGTGTCTGGGTGAACACACGACTTCTTCAACCCAAAGAACTTCGATGTAATCTGCATGATATTAGGTCTGTGCGCAATGCGATCTGGAGAGTTTCGTACCTCCTTAACAGCGAATGCGCTAGTCGCTTCCTTGAATTGGAACAGGACAACGTGCGTGATATAGGGTATCAGTGGGGCATGGCTGCCGAACAGATGTACTGTCCATTGCACAATTGAATTGGAGAATACGAAAATGCTTGCGAAGCAGAGGACAAACGTCAGGACCGCAAAAGTTTTCCTTGGAACAAGCATTCTGGTGGATAGGGGGATCTTTGTTCTTGTGCAAAGACGTGTGGATAGTACAAGCGCAAGTGCTTTGTAAGGGATTTCCGAAAACTGAAATTGCGTGCCTTGGGGCTTTATTTCGAGATCCGAAGCCCATTACACGAGTGACAAAGGCAACGTTGACTTTTCCCGCTCCTTCGTGCCTACAACCGTACTCCAATGGTTCACGTGAGAGGATGTGAGCACTAACCGTAACTGCTATATAGCCGACGGTGCTGGTCATAGCTCCTTTGAGCTCCTTCCCAATGAGTGACGTACCTGAAAATCAACTCCGGGCTCATGAGTCGTATGAGACGGCAGAAGCACCTCTAACATGCAATTTCATCATGCAAGAAGATCTCAAATGCACAGTCCAGACTACTCCAGTTGGTGGGGTTGCTTGCCTCATAGAGACGGCTGAAGCTGGATTTCATGGTAAATTGGTCAAAGCTTGGCGTGACGTCACTGCCATGTCAGGTGCAAGCCATCGTTGCGTGCCGCAAGTACAAAAGCATCCTGTACCGCTTGTCACTCTGCCATCATCACCACTCAGATATCCATCAAACTACTTTCACAGACTCTTCCATCTCCAACATCATCACACCATCCACAATGGCCTCCCTCAGCTGTGAGTACTCCCTCAGTTCACAAGCTTCATCAGCTTCAGTAGCTGGCACATACTGAACCCAATCACGCAATTTCTGCGTGTTTAAGCCTTAGCACCACTCTATGTATCAATTACTAACGTGTCAACCATCAGACCTCCCTCCCGTCAAGCCTTCTGCCATTGCTCTCGGCACGGCCTTCAACCACGCTGTTTCCCTTGCCGTTCTTGGCCCAGTTTTCGGTGATGCCTACCGTCGCGCACAGCAGGCCAACTCTAAGGAGGAGTACTTCCACTCTAAGGAGGCTGCTACCGCCGCCGCCTCGTGGGGTAGCTCCATTGTTGGCTCTGCTGTTCAGTCGTACGGTGTTGGCGCTCTCATCAATGCTACTGGCACCCTCACCTATAAGGGTGCTGCTTACCTCGGTTCCTTGATCTTCTTCGCTTCCGCTGCTCCCTCTGTACGTCATCTTGCATCTCAGCAATGTCGATGTAAACGTTTACTAATAACACAAAGATCGTCTCCCAGGTCCTTACAGAGAAGCGTCCTCTTGACACCATCGCCATCGGTGCTGTTGCCCGCATCCTAGAGACTGTCGGTCTCTCCCTGTTCCTCACCTACTGGGGCACCCGCACCAACCCCTTTGAGTAAATTGTTCGCTCTGTATTGAGTGATTTGCACTTTTACATCTTGGCGGCTTAGATTGAGTTCGTCAGGAGTGGCGTCGTGGAGAATGAAGCGATATGATATGAGCCAACAGCAGGCCTGCTTCGATTATGATATGTAACATTACCCTCAATGAATTGGTTTAATTCTCCACTGGATTTCCTCGCATGCTACTATGTTTATCAATCGCTACCAAGCGAACTGTCGTTCTCATGAACAAGTGGCATCGCTGCTTGGTGCACCATAATCCTGAGGTGTATTTATTACCACGACCCTCATGTCGAAGCATTGAATGTTACCACGCCTATCTCATATCACGTCAATTCAGATCACGGCTTCTAGCTATGCTCAAGAGACCGCGATGTCGACGTCAGTCCCCTGACCGTCACTACCCGGAGTCGGTGGCTTGGACATGTGACCTGTGTTGAAATGCCGCTCCAAGCTCAACTCTGGTACGCCAAGCACGTCATCACGATCGTCGTTAGCGCCGATCACATATGCATGGGAAAAGCATTGACCACAATTCGACGTTAATAAGCTACGTTTGGAACTCTGTGTGGCTTTGTCACTAGTGCGTCTGCATATCAGGATTGAAAGCTGTAGTCATGCTGGGCTAGGTCTATAGAGTCACTTAGGATGTTCCTTCAACACTTAGGATCCTAGTGCATCAAGTGCAAAGTATTTCCCTCTCTTCGTCCTGACCCTTATTCCGGTAGATCTCTGTCGGCATTTATGGCAACTCTGCTACCATGCTTGTTGTTCTTCTGTCGCCGCTGTTTTGTGGTACAGGCACACGAGCTGTCCCTGAAGTCTCAATGCGCAGAGCCTTCACATGCTATGCACTGCTAACCTCTCAAGTTTCTCATCTCAACTTGCCTGGCTTTTACTTCCAGTCTTTCTTGTTGCTTCCAGCAATCCCGTTACAGTTGTGACCGTATAGCCCCTCTTCTTCAATTCAGGCAGCACATTGCGCAACATCGGTACCGTCCAACCTCTTCTGTCATGACAAATGATGATCCCGCCCGGTCGTGCCATACTCAATATGTGTTTTGCGTTCACCCTTGAGTACGGAATCTGCGGATCATGCGGGTAGACACTACCCAACACCATCTTATATCCTAGCTCCCTGACCTGCGCGCGCATTCTTGTGCTGAAAAAGCCAGACCCAGGACGAAAGTATTTTGGCGGCCGTGGTAGCTCAAGCGCCATATACGTGCCATTGATCGAGCTCTCAACTTCTCTGATCTCATTTTCCAACTGCGTCGGCGAAAGGGAGCGGCTCGGCTCATCATGCATAGCGTGATTCCCCAGTTCCATTCCACTCTTAGCTATACTTTTCAAAACCTCTTCCCTTCCAGCAACCTGCCCGCCGATGATAAAAAATGTCGCCCTTGCTTCATTCTCCTTCAGCACTTCCAGAATTTCTCTCGTAAACTCTGACGGCGCATCATCGATTGTCAACGCAATCACCTTCTCGGTTGTAGGCACGTGCCACAAAACATCCGGCCAGCGGGCTTGAAAGTACCGGATCAGAGCATTGGGAGGCTTGTAAATACAGTAGAAAGGGAAGATGAAAGTAAAGATTGCCGTTATCAGAATAAATATTGCAAAGAGACGAGAGCGGCGTGCGCGCCGTTGGAGTTTAGAGGGGAGGCGGAAGAGCCGACACGTGGGGCGGTACATGAGGTGCCGTCGTGTTGGAGAGAACACCAGGGGATCATGTTATGTTGAGAATCATGGGAGACATTAATGTTTGTAGCTGGGGGTTATTATCTTGCCTGGTTGTAAGTGGTGGTTCAAGGGGGCTAGGGGTGCAGGGATCAGGGCGCAGAGGCGTCGGCTAGCGCGAGGGTGGGTTCGTCAAATATTTCTGCAACAACACTTCTTCACTCCAGCCATCACTTCCTCGATCGCAAAGACCGACTTTCATCAGCACGCACTCCATCTACCATGATTTAGATGAGCCGCGTCGCTCCGACGGCTTTTACGAGCGAATTGCAGGCCTCTTACGTGATCAGGACATACTGTTCACGATAGAAAGGGGATGTTTGCACGCATGTTGCATGCATACGATACCATTTATCACAAACATACACCTCACTCCAGGAACGAATTTGTCACGCTTGTTCGAATAGTCCACCTTCGCTACAAGCCCTCTAAGAATATTCCAAGAACGACACCGTGAGCGTTTAATTGACCCGACTGCCTGTTAATGTGGCTACTCGGGTCTCATTGCGCTCATACATTACTTTCCCTTACAAGCTTTCTGATATCGAAACGGCACTACATATGTACTTCACATCTCAAGATCGCTGCCCACTTGCTTGAGCTGTATTGTGCTCATGATTCGCCAATCTGGTGTGTTTGTGAACAATCAATCTTTTGGAAAACGCTGCCACGCCCTGGGTGTTCAATAGCTTCATCTGTTCGTCACCTCTATTCTCGCTTCCTTTTCACCAAAAGACCCCGTCTTCGAGACATATAGCGACCGCTAAGCAAGATGGCTGCAAAGCCTAGTTCTCACCTACTCCGTATGCCGTTCGTGGTTCTTCGCATTATTCTACAGGGCATATGTACCCGATTAGTTGCTTCACAACATTTCCCTCTTCTAATCGCGTCTGTTAGCTTTGCGAAAATGATCGGGAAGCCTTCAACTTTCGCCTTGTTTCGAAACTATGCCGCAATGAGTCTGAGTACTTGCTCTTCCGCACCATTACGATCCATGGTCGCACGTTATTGGGCGGAGTCAGTCATCAAAAAACGGTAGAGAGACTCAAGAACAGCAACAAGACTGCTGAAGAGTATGTCGGACGTTGAAAAATAGACATATTCAAGGATTAAGATCGGTTCGAGTCCGAAATTTTACCTGTGCTAGAGGATATCCTAAGGAGCATCAATAACCTACAGGCCCTTATCTGGAATATGAACTGCGCGCCTCTACCGGCCGTGCTCGACTTATTTCGCGAGTCGCATCCTTTGATGCATTTAAATTCCATATTCTGAAACCGCAAATTCAACCCCCTCAGCCGCAGTCTACTTTCTTCTCCTCAACTGTACACTTTGGATGCAGAAGTTTTCCGAGCCATATCCAGATATACCAGACATTCCCTAAGTGAACTGTCTCTCAATAAGAATAGGCCAGCATCTAGTCTCCGAGTTCTGCGTTTTTCTTCTCGTGGCATCTACACATACCTCCAATGTGCGCAGTTTGAAGACTGGGAAAGCGTCAGACACAGTACGTTCAACTTGGATTTCCAGCCTGACGACCGATTTCCCGCGCTCCTGGAGTTGGCGTTGGAGCACGATGAATTCTTCCTGGCAGAGAAAAACTACAACATATGAGCACGCACAACATCGTAGGAACGACCACAGCGCCTGGTTCTCCACAAACGCGCGCCACGCCATTCATTTGCTTCTCTCATCGATTGCGCCACAATTCCAAGTATTTTAAATTCTACATCAACTCGTCAAACCGTAGTCGAATATGGGACCTACACTCCCTAGATACTGGCCTTCTCGTTCTAGCAAGACCCATAGCTTTCTCCACATCTCTTCACACTCCCGACTTTGGTGTGCAAGACCTTGGCGACCTGATGCACACTTTATGCTTCACATTGCAGAATATTCATGGCAGTTTGAGGAGCTTGACGATATCTTGCAGCGGAGGTGCCGATTACTCTAGTCCTATCGACTTCACACCCGGGACGTTGGCATGGAATTTGAAGCACTTTATGGAAGTGCTTGAGCTAGCGCCTAGCTCGGAGCATTTGGATGCGCGAATTGGGTGAGGATACGGTTATGGGAAGTTGGAAGGGTGGGGGATGCTGTGCGGATGCTGGGAAAGAGTGGACGGCTGCGAAAAAGAAAGTCAAGGTAAGCCGAGGGAGCAGAACAGCATTCAAGGAAGCACAGGGGTTGGGTTCGTAGAGAAGCGTAATGAAGGTAATCAGAACTAATTTGTTGAATGTGTAAAGTTGGCGATATATCTATGGAATTCCGAGTCAGGTAACTCAGAAATCCAGACATGTGTTCTTATAGAAATTCTTTCTACGATGATTTTGAGTAATAGCTGTTGTGTAGTTCATCACGTACAGTGTCGATGAACTTGCGACGAGGCACCCCAGGGGTCTTTCTCTGTGCGTCTCGAAGACCAATCTTCCATTTAAGAAGGCTGCTACGACCACTTAGACAGTCATGACAGACATACGTCGACATCGGCGTTAGCAAGTCTTAAACACCAGGTATGACAGCCTGAGGCCGACTTTACGCCACAGCTTCAGGCTTGCTCGCGGGGTCAACGTGGAGCTGCTCTTGCTGCGCATGGAAGTTGACAAAGAATACGGATAAGATGAAGAAAAAAGGTCAGGGGCGCTATCCAATCAGTCTTTGATATTGAGTGCTCGGCTTGTCCTCTTTTACAGTCGATTTCCACAACTCATTCTTGATCACGCCTTGGCTTCCCAAAATCATTGTCTCCTTTGTTTGTTCGAGAACTCAAGACATTTACGTACTCACAACCTTTTCTTCTGTTTAGATAAATAAAGCGTTTGTATTGGATATTATCTTCTACTGAATTTGGCTTATGCATGTTGCTGCTGTTTTGTATAGTGTTAGTGACGCTCCCGGGTTGTGGTCCCGATCTCGTGTGCTTCCGAGTGGAACAGCCACGGCAGCACTGTCATTGCATACAACATATGCCTCGCTGTCCATGTATTCACATATGCCTCATGCGACTACTTAGGTGCGGAGCTGTAGTCGGAAAGTGGGTAAAGCTTTGTCGCAAGGCCCATTGCAGGCTACCGGACATACCTCGCGGACATGCCGGTTCGGCCGCCCGAAAGACCGAGTTCATCTGATAACTCTGCTAAACTCTCTTCCGGTACCGCTCTCGATCAGATAAGAGGCAGTCTGTCCGGCATATGAATACCTCCAATTCTATGTAGAAAAAAGTGCGTTTTGTCCTCCTCGCTTTCTTCTTCTCTATTTTATTTCAACTCAGAGAAATCCTCATGCTTAGAGCCATAATGTCGAGACCTGCACCTAAAAATGTCGTTGTCGTAGGCGGCTCCTACGTTGGACTCAATCTTGCCGAATCACTGGCCAAAACCTCGAAAGACCATTTTCGCGTCTTGCTTGTCGAAAAGAACAGCCACTTTCAGCATCTCTTCGCTTTCCCCCGATACGCACTGACAACAAAAGTCGAAACGCATAAAGCCTTTATTCCCTATCAAAAGAGCAGATTAGGCCAAGAAGGCCTGATCATCCAAGCGAAAGCGCTGAATCTCACCAAGGACTCCGTCATTCTGGACCGAGAAGTCGAGATCGATGGAGAGAAGACAAATAGAATTTCCTACGCGGCCCTGGCGGTTACCACCGGTACAAAGCTGAGCCCACCGAGTACACTACCGGGTAGTGAGAAGCTGGACGGCACAGCGTACTTGAGGGAACATTCGGCGCAAGTTGAGAGAAGCCAGAAGATTGTGATAGTAGGTGGTGGAGCAGTCGGTGTCCAGATGGCGACAGATATTAAACAATTATTTCCGGAGAAGAACGTCACACTGGTCCACTCTCGGCCAAACGTAATGAGTAAATTCGATGCCAGACTGCACGACATCGTTCAGCAGCGGTTTGATGAGTTGGGCGTCCAGACAGTTCTTGGAAAAAGAGTCAAACTCCCTTCTGGCGGCTACCCGATCGATGGTCGAGAATTCAGTATCGAGCTGCAAGATGGAACAAAAGTTCCCGCCAACTTCGCTATTATATCAACAGGCCAAACTCCACAATCAGATCTCCTGGCTTCATTAGCGCCAGAATGCATCGATGACAACAAGTTCATTAAAGTCAAAGACACGCTCCAAATTGGCGACGATAGGTACCCTAATATCTTCGCCCTTGGCGACATTGCGGCCACGAAGGCGCACAAGGCGGCCCGCCCAGCACTCAGACAGGCCGAAGTCGTTACAGGGAACATTCAGAATCAACTATCTGGCAGCAATGAAGCGTTGGAAAAGTACGAGGTTACAGACCCAGCGGCTATTCATTTAACATTGGGGATAGAGAAAAGCGTCATCTTCCGTAACCCAAGACAGGATGGAAGTGAGGGTAGTGAGGATCCTGTCATTATGCACAAGGACGATGGAAAGTTTGATATGGGTATTGATGGGGTGTGGGCACGGAGAGGAGCTGATATCAATCAGGCAATGTTATGAAGTTGTTGACATGTTAGTAAAAAGTGGGACGATATTCAATTGTTATTTTGTTGAACAGTGGCATGGCGACTTGGTGTATTAGTGGGGCGTTTGTAAGACAAACACTTGATGTAACTGAATGCGATCATCCTTTCCAATTCTTCCAAGCATCTACGAAACTCTCTGCGTTGCTCTTCTCAGCGGCCGAATAAGGGTCTAGTTCACGGCTTGAACGCTCAATACGACCGATGTCGACAATCGGCACCATGCTCGGCCTCCCATGCGCGCACATGAACGGGAAAACACAGTCCGCCAACTTACCCACCAAGATCTCACATTCCTGTAGACTCAGATTGTCGTTGAACATGATAGCCGATCGGCAGGCCCGAGAGTTGATCATGTCAATGAGATCTGGCGGACAAGTAGCTATCTTCTTTACCCAATTTGTTTGATCACTGGACGCAGTTGGTACGATAGGTGGCGAATCGACATACTTCCATACTGCAGACCGTAGAAAAGATATCAAAATGTGAGGGTCGGCTCTGCAGCGCTCTGCGATGCCTCGCGGCAGGGTTGTGACTGAAAGCTTTATTGCGCTTCTCTCTGTCGTCGTGGCTTTCTCAGTAAGAGGCGCAGAGCTGCCGATGTCGTATAGTATACCCCAAGCGGCGAAGTTTGCAGCATGTAGTCTGAAGTGATCAGACTCTTGTGGTGATATCACAAACTGTACTGGTTTTTCAAGGTTAACAGAAGCCACGAGTGAGCTAAACCCCAGCTTGGATCGATAGTCGGAGTGTATGCCGCTGTTGGTTGGATTACACAAGTCGGCTAAAAGCGATTCCACACCTATGCGTTCATCTGCTGCATGTTGGTCGATTAAGACCAGGACTTCGGCGTTTGACCGAACTTCTGAGTCTCTAGACACGCTTTTCATTTTTACCAATATGAATTTCTTATCGACTTGTGCTATAACTTTAGCGCTCCGTAGATCTTCTTTCGATAGTCTAGCTGACTCCGATTCCACATTGTCAAAAGCCTTTTGCATATTGAAATGAGGACAGTGCTTGTGACCGGGATGTGAGCGTTGTTGTTCTCCTTGCTCAAGAGCGCCCAAAAGCGACACTTGCTGGATACCTTTTCTACTTGGCTGGAAAATGGGGTTATTCCAAGTCTGCAGTAGGCCATCCAGCCATGGTGTTCTCATAGGCTCGACAGTGGTAGGCTTGGTTGATGTTTGACGTGTTTTGCTTGTGTCTGTTTGAGTGGCCGTGAGCACTGCAGATACAGAGTCGGTCTGAGGCCGTGATTGTCGGGGCGGCACTACGCAACCTGTTCGAGCGTTGAGGACATGCTTTCTTTGTGTTGACGGATCAGTCCACAGCATAGTCTCATCCGTATCTCTGGCTGGAGGGAGATTAACGTTTTCAATCTTAAAAGGAGCCGCAGCTACCACATCGGTTAAGCTGCATTTGGAAACCGGAGCCATGTCAAATGCTGTGTGCTCCTGCTGGCTGTCTTGGTCATCCAAAATCGGATGTGGATTTCTAGAAGCATCGTCTATCTTTGTTTTGTGCATGGGATTTGTTCCATCAAAGAAACTCGATTTTCCACTTTTGATGCGTGACCATTCTGCAAAAGCTTGTTGGCGTGGCTTCTCGTGTGCGTTCTCCCAAGGGACCATGTCTAGCCTCCGTTTCTTGGTAGTACTTGTCGCTACACACCTCGAAGACGGAGGTCTTGCTGACACGCCTGGTAACGCTGCACGCTCTTTTGAAAAACGGTCGTCTTGTTTGTCATCGCTTAAGAGTGTTGGCACTGTCCTCGGACGGTCCGATCTCTGGTGCATTTTCTTCGGACGGAAATGGTGCACCAAAAGCCATTGCGTGATCATGGCACTGAGAATATCCACTACAGCCTGCAGGTTGGTCTCGTCCTCGATGAAACTATCTTCCAGTGGAGCCGAGGTACGTCTGTTCTTCAATGATATTTGCAGGTGGAACATTGGGTATCTGTCAACACCTTTGCGAGCCTTGAGCTGTCGGTTGGTATACCCATCGCTTTTAAAGCGCCTATCTGATTGTCGACGAAGCTTTTCTTGTTCGTCCACATCGTCGTCATCCTCAACAACCCCAAAGCTAGACAGTCCGAACAGACGATTGACCTGATCATAAAGCTCATTGTGCCCACTATCGCTAGAAAGTGGTCGCAGCCCGAACGAAATGAATTGTACACGTTTGAGAGGTGTTGGTTCGAGCGATATGGCTCCCCTTACTGCTAAGGCTGCTGTCGAAGCAGATACTGGCACCCATGATGCCCATTCGTCAATGGCGATGTAATTGGCTTGTGTCAAGATACGGAGCAGTATCGACAGATGCATAGCTCGTGGCTTCTCAACATTCGCGTTTCCTTCGCTTTCTGGCCCAGTTGCATTCGATGTATTCAAATTCAAGATAGGCTTATTGTCGCCTTCTCGAATCTTGAGAGAGATTGGACCTTGCCAACTCAGAAGTAGGCCCACCACATCCCTTTTCAGAGCATCACGTAGTCGACGATGCTCTGCCTTCAGGTCCGTAACCATCGATCGCTGTTTCACCCGTACTGGCATGTTCCCGAACAGATTGCGAACAGTGACTCGAGTGCCATGCTTACCATGGATGTGGTTATTCGCAGTGGTCGATAACTGTCTCTCAATTGCTTGAGAATGGTGGAATGAGACCGAGCTGTGCGATCGGTACGCGTAGTGATGCGATGTTATGGTCAATAGAGACATCGCCGAAAGTGACGCAAGGAAGATGCCATATTGACCAAGATGGGGTTCTTCTGACTGATGTTTTGAGGTGCCTGGAGCTTTTAGTATACTTTGCATATGGAGTAAGGTGTACACATACAATAGCGCTTTCCCAGGCCACCCTCCTCTTTGAATTCAGCAGGCGGTATGCCCAACCCATCGTCTTCGATCGTACAGCCACCTCGGGCAAAGTCGACTGTAACATCGACTTTTGACGCTTTAGCATCAAGAGAGTTCTTCAGTAGTTCCAGTACGACTCCATTGAGCGACACAATAGCTGTTGAGGACTTGATTTGGGCGACGACCTCATCTGGTAATGGCCGAATAGACATGATACTCTTCATCCACCACCCTCACGAACATATGACGTACAGCTGGCCATATCGAAGCTTTAGATTGTGATGTGCCAAACAAAGTGGGGAATGGCGATGAGTGTCAAGGAAAGGTGCGACCCACCGGCGTATCAATGGTTACTGCATCGTCATGGCTTGGCGCAGCGGGCCGCAGCTCCTCCTCATCCAGGGTCCAACCGGGGAATATGTACCAGCAGCCAATTGTTCCTTCTTTTATGCTGCATCCAACCAACGATCCTATCAAACATATACCTCTATTTCAGAGTTGCTCTATTCAACTCTCGCTCGCTGTCAGATACCAATCTCAACAAGTCTTGTCTTATTCAGTGAGAGTGAAATAGGTACTACTTCACCCTTAGCCCGGCCAGCTAGCTGAACGGCCAGCGCATCCAGCCTTACAACGACAAATATCTCCTCTGTCATTGCTCAGTCCATACTGCACCACGTGGAGAATCACCGAGGACCTGGAAACCAAAGCAGACCACGCGTACGCAGGGCTTGTTCGTATACACGATATTCACCACTTCTGCGATTTCTGGCGCTAGACGAGCATGGCCACAGCCGAAGCCGCGTCGAGACCCCATGGTACGTCTTTGTACACGCTGCACAGCCATTGCCGCACCGAATGTAGCTCAAGATTTCTTTTCTGTTCCTTGTTTTACATTCCTCTTACATTCACAACTCGAACTCTACTAATGCGCGGCTCCAAAGACCGGCAGACACCCCGTAAGCGGCCCTTTGCGGGTTGGATGAGGAGGCTTGCGAATCTCAAGTCTTCGTCATCAGATAATCAGAATAGCACTGGAAAGAAGAGCAGTGGTGCTGCGAAGAAAGCATCTGCAAAGAACAACCCATATCCAGAGTCCGGCCGTATCAATACGGATGCGCCGGGTCATCTCTCCTTTTCGACGCCCGACACGCCGCATTCTCATGAAAGCTTCACCTCTGCCGAAGAAGTTGCAGCCGCACAACAGCGCCAACATGCTAAAAGTACGAGATCAAATGCGCCAACTGTTGCGACTGTGCCAGAAACAGTGCATTCGCAGCGGTCGAAGGCAGAGACAGGGATCACCAACCAGAATGGTGGCAGCACCTTCTCGTCGCCCAATGGGTCGGAACATTCTCTCACTACTACGTTGACGACAATCCAGTCCAGCGCGCCCTCACATATCCTGGGGACAGGCCAGGCAATGCAACACACGGCAACAACAAATGCACCACCTGTGCATTTCTCGCATCAGTTCCCCACGTCTCCTCCACCGTCCGCTATCCCACCACATCTAGCTCCTCAGCAGGGCTCGCATTCCTACCATGCTGCGACAGCGAACAATATGCTCACAGATGACGCGTCGATTATGACCCTCGCATCGTCATCAAAAAGGCGCCGCCGAAACTCGCTCGACACGAATGCCTCGGTGCGCGCAATGGCGCCATCGTCGCATTACGGAGGCAGTCGAGAGTCGCTGCCTCTCAGCGTCTTGTCTGGTAACGTAGACGCAATATACTCCTCGAATAGACCGGCCAATGTCAACGGCCTATCAAACGCCAATGCAGAGCGGGCAAGTGTCTACTCTGTATCTGGCGCAATAGCGCCAGTTCTGAGCAGTGAGCGCAACAGCTATTATGCGAATAAACAGGCGGACGGACTCAGCGTGCGAAGCGGATTGCTAGGCCATGGCCGCACAGATAGTATCAGCAGCATCAGGGCTATGCATACAGCCAGCCCTTTAGCAAGCCCTCGTGATCCTCCTCTGGCTACAAAGCTGAGCCGAAGAAGCTCCGAATGGATTCCAGACGCAAGAGAAGCAAGCGATGAGTACGAAGAAGAAGATGACGAAGAAGAACAAGAAAAGCGAGAGAAAGAAGAAAAAGGAGAAGCAACAACAGCTCTAACACCCAAAGAGGAGGGAGAAGCGAAGGACACGGGAAAGTCGATTCATTGAGCGTTATATCGAGGTTTGTATTTGACAGCCAGTTGTAATATACACATATACCTGCAAAGGTTATGTTTGGGATGTGACAAGGTGGTATACAAATCGTTAAATTGAATGCGAAGGCGTTGCGATAGGCTGAGAGGAACCTTCTCGATTATATACCCATGGCTTTCGGCTAGAGCCTACCAATATTACTGAGTTTCATACAGCCTTTTTGGCCGACTTACTCGATCTGAAGTGCTGCAGACTATACGCGGCTCATGACTGTGTGTCCCAAGCTGACAAGGAGAATGTGCGATTGCCCAAAGCAAGCAACAGATGGCATGCTTCTCAGCAATCTCACATCGAACTACCACTGAGCACGGTTTACTACAAATCTTGTACTGGCCTTGTCAATGTTGAAGTTTTGAACATTATTAGGTCTTCCGTCTGCCGCAACCACGACCGACCACAATACAACTCAGCAGTCAGCAAAGGATAACACAGGGCGCTGGTATGGTGTTGTACTTAGTCAAGGAAGTAGGAAATCTTTGCCCGTCTGGTGGTCCTGAAGCAAGTGAAGGTCAATAGCGAAGGATTGATCTGCACGTCGTGCCGCTGATCAACAATGAGCGATTGTTGCCGAATATCAATAAGAATGTGATATGGTACACCTCTGTAAGAAGCTTCATCGAGAGCGCAGAGCTATACAGTATTCAGTTCAAACGGGCAGCATCAGTATTCTTCTTCGGATATGTAATTAGTCGCCGAGTTACTAGAGGACCTACTGGCCCATGGATTGGACACTTACCTTCCAAACTCCCTGCTACTTGTCTCGTTCTGCTCTTTTTCTTTGCACAGTGCGTGACCGTGAATGCGATTGTTTATAACACGATTCTAACCCCCTGGCAGCTTGCAAATAGTACGCCTCACTCCTAGCGTGCCCCGTCCTTTTCGAAGCCGTAGAAGCTGCAACAGTAACTGCATAGGCAATTTTCACACAGCAACAACATATTTACAAGGAACAGGTCTTCCGTGTGGATATCTGGTTTCCCATCTCTGGCTGCGTGCAGATATTCGAAGGGTATTGCGTATATAAAATTAATAATCACGCTGATGGCGATATCGATGCTGCTATTCGAAGACGGGAGAGCATTTTTTCTCTCTGGATCCTCCCACCATGGTTGTTGGTATGAACTTCTGGTTCATTGTGCCCAACTCCCCCGAATTTGCCAACTTCCTCTCAACAGAAGAAAACAACCTCTATATTGAACGCATTCGAGGCAAAACCTAGAATGTCGTCAGTCTAGCCTTTGAACGGCATTAACTCTAAGAAACTATCAGAGATGTAATAGTCTGGCTGTATACATTCTGGATGTTATCAGCCAGTAGCCCAAACTCCATCGCGATTTCCTCTGGTAAAATCTTAGCCAAGGGCGTGGGCTGCACATCAAGAGTAACCACATCTATATTACAAGCCACATCTCCGCTATTACCGGTGTAATGTTGAAGATGTTCACGGACGGGGCTCCCGCTCTCATCGCATACCATTTCTAGAGGATACACTTACCGTTTAGACAATTGTCCTTGAAACCCAAGCATCCAACACCGCAGGCAGCACGCAGATCAGTACCACGTTTTTTTGATGCGTTGATCACGATTGGTTCAGCGCTCACAAGATAGCTCTACATCAGGAGAAACAAGCAGAGAGAAGAAAAAAGATTATGGGCCGAGAGTGGAAGGTGGAGCGGAAGCACCAGTCTCTGGATCGAATGGATTCGGGCAACGAAGGTTTCGAACACGAATTGTAAAAGATTTATCTGGTGTTCTTTGATAGCTACAATGCCAACGTCTCTGCATCAGATACGAAGTGACAGCATGCCTAAAGTTACATCCGCCCGTTGCGTTTCACTTGACACGTATATGGGATATGCTCAAGCCGAACCAAAGTCACAATGTATAAGTTATGTCTAAGTGCCACTGCTATCCGCAATTATCGCGACACAAGTTTGCTGTGGGAGTTCAAAAGGTGAAGGTGTGGGTTGTTGGAGAACGGTGCTGCCTGAGGATACAAAAGTTGCATACAACTCACTGGCTTTCCAATTACACTGTCATGCACATCTTAATTAAGGTGGTGTGAATGTCGTGCTTCAGCATTTGCTTGCCAGCTCTCGATCTTGTGCAACCGTTTTTGCTCACTTTCTGCCTGATTCTCCAGGTCATGGTGGTAATCAAGCAACAGGTCGTTAAGAGTATACGCGCTGGTCGTCTGTATCCGGGATGTTCCTCACGAAGATTCTGTCTTGGTGCATTTGAGAAGTTGCCTTTGGCCATAGGGATGCGTAGATGAGCTACTGGCCCAAGCCCCATCACGCGCCCCCAAGAGTGAAGGTTGAAGTCGGCCACCAAGTGATGGCGCTCTAGCCCTAAACTCTTGCCATGCTGCCCCTCAACCAGGCTGCTAGTTTAGGTGCGAAGAAGCCATGAGATATGGCGAATACACTCACTTTACTTAGATGTATATTTGTTGCAGATGTACTTCCGAGAAAGAGCGGCCCACCAATGAGATGACGCCAGCGCTTTCAGGAGTGTTAGCCGCAGTCAGCATTACCTTGTTGCTGCTTCAGTAATTCGATGACGGCACCATCCTCCACCTCTCAGAGCTTCTACAGGAGACAGTGCGTGGACGCTCAAAAACCTTGCCTTTCGACCATCAAGCACTTGCTGAATGTTCTTGACATTATAGAGGACCACACTTGGGTATCTTCTCCCGCACGAGACCGGCTTCTTCCAGTGTTTAATAACATTGGCACGCCAAAAATTTCCAAAGAAGTATACTAGTGGCGAGTTATAGGATTGCAATGGATCTCATGAACACATAATACGAACTGTGACAGGAGCAAGAATGCGGCCCACGCTACTCTCCAATGAACGAGTGTTCCTTGCCATACAGCGAATCCTGCCATAAAGGAGGTATGGATAGCCAAGAAATTCGAACGGCTGGTGCGCCACTGCTCCCTGTCGACATCTTTGAGGGTTCCCAAGGGACGGTCGTATATAGCAGGATGGTGCCTGGTTTAAGAAGCCGGTTCAGGGATAAGGTCTCCTCAGTCTTTCTGGACAAGCTAATGGGAAGAACGACATGTTTGAACACGTGACGGGCTCGCGCTTGATGCTTCTGATGTTGTTAGTGTACTGAGGAAGAATACAGATTCAAGGTGTGATTCAGGGTAGATATTGAGGTTACCGGACCAGAGTTGGTGTTGTCTCTGCGATTTCATTTGGAGTTTTTCATCTCCACTTTGATATATTCATCGAAATCTCAGATGTACGGACGTCAACATGTTTGGTCTTCACGGGTAGCACCTTCCATATTTTGCGCATTGTTTGTCTGTGCGTTGTACGAGGTGTAGAATGGTCCGGGACCTGGCAGTTGGTGCTGGCCTTGGCAATATCGTGGCCCCGCTTCCAAACCACAGCCACAGACCCTTCATGACGTGCAACTATCCAGTCCAGCCAGCACATCACCCAAAGCTTTGCCATCAAACAACAATCTTGACTTGTAGTAACCCCCTTCTTTTTGCGACCAGCAATTGATCCGCTGTGGAGAATTCTAGATATTCGTATTCACAAGCCTTATAGATAGAAGGTGGCTGGGCTCACTAGACCGACCGACATTCAAGTAAGCGGCGCATCCTGATTAAGCCAGGTTCAAGCCCCATAAAGGGTTCATCGTATCCAATCGTCCGAAAGTAAGCCCGCTATCTGATTTGAGCATGGCGCCGGACGGTAAAGCGTAAATGGCGGATAAACAAGTCCAGCGCCTAAGCATGACAAGCCTCGTTGTCCGTGACCACGAGCCCCAAGAAGGCTGCTAAAGAGGATGGTCCCTTGTAAGCACATTTGTACTTGTATCCAGGCCCTTGTCCATATCCCTGGCCCTCGTCCCCGATCCTTTTCTTTCTTCTGCATTATCGTCGACTGCTACATCTACAGTGCGACAGGATCATATTCACTATGGAATACCGGAAGGTACTTACACTATCGCTTGCGCCATCGATCCTCTTCTTGCTTCTATCATTTGTTTCGGTAGCTTTGACGACACACTATTGGATCATTGGTGATTGGATCACACCGAGAGGCGTGAACGTGCAGACCAGTACTTTCAATGACCGCACGCAGTCATACACGATCGATGAGACCATAGTATACTTCACAGAGAGTGAAACCGATGCAACCATTGTTTCTGGATGTTTATGCTTGACTGCCTCTGTCGTGGCAGTCACCGCATGGGTGCAGTTGCGAAAACCAGACATGGATACGCAATATGCAACAGTAGGTGCAGCAATGCGTTCCGAATACAGAACTTAGAACATCATGCTGAAAATCAGCAGAACAAACGTCGTTTCTGGATACTCGCCGTGGTTGTTACAACCCTTACCGGCGCTGTAGTCGCGCTGGTTTCCATCATCCTCCATTACACCAACAAGGGCGACGATACATTTGGCTGCAGATCTGAGACACTTCAAATGGCTGGAAAGTTTAACACGAACAAGTACTGCACAAGAGAAGTGGCCGCCTGCAACTTCCTTCCAAAATACTTGCCAAAAGCAGACAGGAGCAGCGCTGCTTTGGGGTGTACCGAAGCAGTAAGTTTATTATTGAGGCATTGGATACCCAACTCACTCGTCCTAGGTAACCGTCAAGTGGTTGCAAATCGCTTTGATTATTCTGGCACTTCTTATCCTCAACATGTTTGCTATACAATCAAGGCTGCGAAGGAAGACACGATCGACGCGAATGGCTGCAGCTGAGAAGGGACCTATACCAGTGTCTTCTAGCGAGCCCCTCCGTTCTAATGAACGGTTTCCTAAACAACGACTCTAGGACTGCTGTACCACAACTTTGAAAACGACTGTATCACGACTTACGATCTATTTACCAACATTTCCCCAACTTGCATCGTCGGCGTTCATTTTCTCTTTCATGTAGACACCAGACTCGCATCAACACGAGAACCCCAAGCCCTCACGACTGTATATGAAAACGGTTGCCGTGTATTGCATCATTACAACGACGCCAAGGCGGCATTTTCTGCATATTTGATGATCTCCTTTCTAGATACATAAGACTATGTTCTACACAAACCGTCACACTTAATACATAATGTTACGTGTGCCTGCACTACCTCACACTTCATTAAATCTCACTTTTCTTTCCTACTTTACGAAGTTTCTCAACTTCTTTAGTACCCGCACGGCTAGTCGGCATGATGCTGGTGACGCACGGAGGCCTGATGACCTCACGAAGTTACAAAACATACCAACAGCATCCCCACACTTTAGCCCCAGACCTGCGCCCAAGCGTATTTGCTCTGCCACCGGCGCGAACCGTGGCTGAAACACCAGCCTCTAGCCTAGCGCTATTTTTTACAAATCCTGAATGGGGTTGTCAAGACTGCTTGTTTCTTCTTGCAATAACAAGTACTAGATAGGGGTGGCTACGTGTTAGTCCTGGGAGTTTATCCTCGATATCTAATAAATGACCCGGCTTGTCAAACGTGCAGACATCTGATGCGTAGAGACGTCATGGCCCACGCAACCATGTCACAGAATTTGTATTACTCTTCTGCGATCGACAACAGTTTCATGAACGTTAGTCATGCATATCTACATAACTATCGCAGCATCCTGCAAGTTTATTAGGCATAGTTCGTCATGAAGAAGTATGCGGTACTTAACGAATAAACTCGTCATGTTTATATTGAGCTTTGCGAATGACGACCAGAGGCTCTGAGGTCGTGTGTGTATTAAGGACAAACAATTCAAACAAGAATGCATCGTGTTGAGAAGGTGTTTATACTAATCAACGCTGGGACAAAGCGTGGTATCGATTTTTGCTTTAACACGTCTTACTACCAAGTACAAATCGATCAAGCACTTAAGTCTTAACATCATGGCTTCCACTTTGGGCTCTATGTATATACTGTTACCGCATTTAAGACTTTCAGCCTTCAAGGTAGCCGTGGGCGTATCGGTCTGCGAACAGAACAACGATGTGCGTGACCACATGAGGGTCTCAATAGCTCTACCACTCATCTTCGCCAATGACCTCCTTGCAGAACATATCACTCAGAGACATCCGCCCAATTTGATCTTCACCGCAAAGGTGTCTAATCCAATAGTCTGTACATACTCTTGTGCACATCCAAAAGTCAAGGGAGAATCCAAGCCCATACCAACCATCCCTACGGTCACTGTCGACATAGATTCTCCCGGCCCTCGGCAGCTATTATTAATTTGGGCGTGGAAAACCCCCTTCAATTGAGTAGGATTGCGGCTAAAACCAGTCAATTCTCCCCGTTCGCTGGGGAAAATAGCTGCCAAATAGCAATGTTTGGAATTTTCAAGGACCTGTTGTGGTTGAACTAAGTGTACGCGTTCATGAACAATCTTGCGCCGCATGCTGTTTATTGATTGAATGTATCTGAAGTAGTTGTTGCTGTGTAGCATGAACTTAATCCATATTGTATCTCAGTCTTTACCATTGTCTTTCGACGCTGTTGCCAATTCTCCGCCTCTCGACCCCCCCCCCCCCCCCCCCACATCGATATCATTCTCGTTGTTTCTGAATGTCTTACGGGAAACGGCAAGGGGAAATACTGGTGGAAGAGGAAATCGATTCAGTCGCGCATGACCATGCCAGCGAATAATCTGCCTGGTAGGTGTTCGCCAAAATGTTGATAAAGAGCTTATCGAATAGGCTCTTAGCTATTCAGGCATGTGCCATGGTAAAGATGATGGCCTTTCACACAATCCATTAAGACCAGTTCGGTCTCTGAACTCATTTTTTGACCTCTTTGGGCTGTCGTCTGAAATCAAACGTGTGTTTCTGGTGACCGACGGCAACGGTTATGAGCCCCACCATCAAATCTTATCTTGAGTATGAATATCTTGCTATACTACAATACGTTGCATACTTTCTAAAATTGAGATATAGCTACATATTTTGCTTGAAGAATGGATTTTGCAGTCATCTTAGTGGCCTTGACTCTATCCTTTGCCGCCTTCTTTGCCCTCTTGACTTTCTTCGACTCCTCATTTTCCTTCTCAATGTCGTCGTTTTCACTCTTTTTCATCGAGTTTCTGCTGTCACGTTTCGGCCTTGGTCTCGTACATGAAATGTTCGTATCTATGAATGTTAGCGAACACGAAAGGTTTTCTCATAGAGTTTTTCCTATAGGCAAGAGTCTGCTATATCGAGGGCAGAAGAATGCCTGGCAGCAGTATTCATTACATTCCACACGACGGAAAATACCCCGGCTTCGACATGCGGACAGAGGCTCGTACCGATATCAAACTGGCTGTTCAGGCAAATGACGAGGCAACGTACACACAATGGGGAATCACTCGACGGAGCATTTTGATTGACCTTCGATCTATTCACTTCCCACGAAGTTTCCCGATTGACATCATGCATTGTATTCTTCTGAACATCGTACCTTCCCTCTTTCGGTTATGGATAGGGAAGACCAATGGCATAGACGAGGGCACGACTCCTGAGTATCGACTGTCAGCTCAAACCCTTGAACACATTGAAGCAGGATTGGAAGAAGCTGCATCGAACATACCTATCTCACTCGGACATGCTCCTCGGCGTGTTTAACGACAATGGGTTCAAAGCTGCAGAATGGAAGGCCTGGTCGACGCTCTATGGAGTACCCTGTCTTGTAAATTGACTTCCGGATGCGCACTTACACAACTTTGTAGTTCTCAGCGAGATATTCACTCTTGCAACCAAATGGCAGCTGTCTGATAGGGATGTTGACCGTATTGGAGAGCTCGCGTCTTTTTTTCTACGGTCGTACGAGACGCTGTACTACAGGGGAATACCGGGCCGGCTTCAATTGTGTACTGTAAACTTTCATTACCTTGCACATCTTAGACAGCATATCCTCGACGCTGGTCCGGCTTGCTACTGGTGGCAATTTCCTATGAAAATGTACTGTGGTATTATTGTACCAATGGTACGATCGAAGTCTCGATTGAGCCAGAGTTTGATGAACTCGCTTATCATCACAGAGCACCTGAACCATTACATCTTCATCATTACAACACACGTATCTAAGAGGAATCCTCCACTGCCACATCTGATTACTCCGATTTCGAGGCCGACAAGTGAGCGTTCGAAGACATATCATCCAAGATGGTTGTCAGACATATACAGAAAGTTCAAACGCCCTGGTGTTGACCTTGAACCTCCCATTGTAGAATTCTTTTTGAAATGCAGGCTCAATACATCAATCAGTGTTGGATGCACTACGCAAACCAAACGGGTCAACGGACGGGCAAACTTTATAGTATGCTACTATGACGAGAAGAGTAAAGGGAACTGTTTTGGGGAAGTGAAAATTTATGCCCTTGTAAACGGCACCGATGCTTGGGCTCAAATTGACCATCTAGCTCCAAAACCACCGACGATTGACTTCATATAAGGTACATGTTCGTACCCAAAGCAAAATGGAAGTCTGTTCTGGACGCCGATATCGTACATTCGCGCTGCAGCAGGTATCATCGCTCGCGACGGCCGACGTTACTGTGTGACCGATTTGGATATCTACAGTCGATAAGGCAGGTCCAAGTTTGAACATCTGAGCGAAAGTCCCTTGATACTTGCAGTGTATCTCAAGTACAGTTATATCAAGATTTGCTCGTATTCAAAGCTACGCGACGGATACCTGGCCTCAGTTGACGAAGACACCAAGACTTTCCTGCGTAATCATTATTATGCAAACAAACATAAGGCACACACTGGTAATACATGGCAGCCGGGACATAATCAGAGATGCCCTGCCGGGCCTTCAGATCCCAGACGCCAAAGCTTGCGATCAAATGCGACGACATTGCATACGGCGAACAAGGGCGAGGGAGAGGTGATTCGCATCACATTTAATTTAGGTGCCTCAGCACTTGTTGGTTTGCAAGAGGCAGCGATTGAACAGCCAAACATCTTTTGATGCCACTTACGGCGTACGTTGTGTAAGCACCACCAGGAACATCCATGATGACTGACACGCAAATTGCATACCTGAACGGAGGATACGAGCAGCAGTTGAGCGAGCGAAAATGGTATGCTTAAGAAATTAAAATAGTCCTTTAACTTTCTGGAAGCAGGCGACGTAGGAGAATAGAAATTCGAGCCATATGGGCGAGAAATTAGCAATCCATAAGCTCAGATATAGGTACATAATGTATTACCAATCTCAACCATCAGGCAATGAAAATCCGACCCATCAGACAATGAAAATCTTCGTCGCTCGATGATGAAAATCCTCGTTGTTTGACGATGAAAGTCATCGTCGCTTGATGATGAAAATCCTCGCCACTTGCTAGGAGTCCTTGTGCAACACATTTTGGCAGCTATTTTCTCAACCACTGTTGACTAAATTAGTACTCCATTATTATGGTCGAAGTTTGGGTAAATCTCTGCCGCTTGGCAGCTAAAATCTATTCCATGCCTGAACTGTAGGGGCATGGTGCCCTTGCCTATACTGTAGCTTTGTTTCCCACCCAACGCTTGCTATTAATCGACCTGGCCTAGGCCCCTACCTTTGCAGTTTTTAGATCTCTCCCGTTTGGAAAGCTCCATCCACTTGACTACGTATGCTTTTCAACCTCTATGTTGTTGGGACCTGTCGTGTTCTTTTCCTCGTAGTGCCACGACACAGAACATAATCCAAACACTTTGCTTTTTGTTTCTTGTTTAAAGAGTATGAAGCGAAATGCAACAATGAAATAATATTAAAATGTGACAATGAGCTAATATCTAAAAAGGTCATTTGAGTGACTAGTAACCTCGTGAGAAAGACAGCAGTTTTTGGCTACAGTTATTCAGCAGCCTTTTTCAAAGATTTGTCAAGCAGCTTTTCTCTAAGCCCCATGTGATGTGAAATGTATGTGTGCCATGGATATTGATGAAGTGGTGGCCGCAACTGGCAAGTTCTACATGGTTATCAGAACGCAATAATTGTCAGAACCGCACTTTAGGAAGAACCATGTTCAATGCAACGACCCCAAAACGATCAGCGTACCTTCTGAGCTTAACACAAAAGACTGTCATCGCGATATCAACGAGTTTCTATGCAATCACAATGCAAAATTCAATTCTGGATACTGAAACGACCATGAGCCTATCCACCACCATCGCCGAGCCAGATCAAAGCTTGCTATGAAGTACTCAAGAACTAACCCGCTTCTGATGATATAATCTTAAAGATACAGGCCGTATTACACATTACTCATTGTGTATACAGATACCTTACAATGCCGCCAAGACCTCGCGTTCGTGGCGGCTTCCTGCCCTTGTGATTGATAGCACTCTCTCTCGCTCAATGATCTCCTGCTCTTTGAATTTAGAGATCAGGTCCATAGTGCTCCGCCGCACACTGACTATGCTCCTCTTCTCAGCAAAATCATCGTCATCGACCCTAGATTTGTAGCTTGGACGCGCACTTCCCCGACTGACGACACTAGTGCGACTCACTCGGCTAGTGTTGCGTGAATGCCTTGCGAAGCGTGCAGGCATTGTACGTGAATGTTTCGATGGGTGTCTACTCCCGAAAAGTAACCGAGCCGATCCAAATTCCTCAAGGGCCGAATCGATTTCAATACTAGCACGGGGGTACGAGGGAACGCAGTCATCGTAGTAAATCGACCATACACGAGCGTTGTCTTTTGCATGCCCGTCCTCATTGATTCCATCGTGGAAGACCAGCTCGTTCAAGTTCGGTGCAGATGAATTCCGCCGAGGCCGTAAGGTAGCCATCGAATCGTGTGCCTGCAACTTCACAACATCGTTACTGTCACTAGCGCGACGTCGTGCCATCGATTCGTCACATCGATGACCTTGGTCACTGCTACCATCGATAGAGGGATCTCGTTTCCACACTTCTGGAAGGATCTCAAGTTCAGGAAACTCCAGCACACCACCAGTCGCAATGGAGCTGCGATGGTTTCGTCCGTGCTTTCTGAACTCGGCAGAAGAACTTTTGAAGATCTTCGAGTAGTTCTTGAGGAATGTCTTGCCAAAAGTCATTGAGTTGCTTTTCGCCATACGTCCATTACCCACCTTCTTTTTCCTTTTCTTCTCGCCCGGCATAAGTGGCATTGAGGGTATACGTTCCGTTGGATCAATCAGATCTTCGTCTACGTCTTGGGTGGAGGCAAATCTGATCGCTGCCTCGAGCGCAAAGTCACGGCTTTCCACACGGTCCGCCTTGCCAGCGGAGCTTGTACGCTCGTTACGGGTATGTGAGGGATAGCGACCCCATGCTCCAACAATCTCAGGGCTATCGCCTTGTTTCTCGAATGTGATCGAGACCTCTCGGCCGAAAGTATCCTCACTCGTGCCTGACATAGCACTCCTTCGAGAGACAAGTCGTAGTCTGGAAGGCTCTTCAAGCTCAGATGCGTGTGGTGCGAATGATGGCGTGAATGATGGAGCGAAGAGGCTCCCAGACGAATCAAGCGTTTCTGGTGTAATTGGTGCGCTGGCCTCATTGGAACTATGGCGTGTCATGATGCTTCCGCTGCGTTCGCGGAAGGGACTTGCGTGTGCGGCAAGATCGCGGTTCTTCGGCAAGAACAAAGAGGCCTTCTCTTCTTGGTGGGCTTTCAATGCTTGATCCCAGACATGGTCCGCCCCTTTATTCTTGCCCATGGCGTTTTGTTCAGCTTGTAGACTTATCATTGATTGCGACTGTCGTCGCTCACGATTGCTAGGCACTGCTAGTGTGTCAAGAGCTCCGTCGTTGGTTCTGATCGGAGACTCAGGTTTTAGCGACGCCTCGCTTTGGCTACGTGCGCTAAGGCGCTTTGGATTCAGAAACTTCATGATCGATTCTGATGGGGTTATTCTCTTTCGAGGAGGAGAGGGACTAAACTCTTCACGGAACTTTGACTTCTTAGTATCGGCAACGCTATTCTTGCGTGCTAGCGGACCAGGTGTAGCCAGCAACGAGCTTGTTGGGGGAGCCCCTTGCGCAGATCTGAGGTTTGAAGGACCATATCGTGGCACCGCTCGCGGGGTTTCTTCATTATCAGTCGGGAAAGAGTTTGATCGCCTGACTCGTGGAGAGTGGATCGATGTGCCGCTGAGGTTATCATGACCCGTACCCATTCTCCTCAAACTGGTCAAAGAGGCAACAAAGCTGTCAGGAGGACTCTGTGGTCGACTCGAGTAGATGGAAGATGCGACATCGCCTCGTAAGTCGTATTCTTTAGGCAAAACTTTGCCCCACCTGGACGGTACCTTTGAGCTAGCGAAACCAGAGCTAGATGTCTGTCGCTCATGACGAGCTAGTTGACCATTCAGTTGAGAGAGCTGGCTCTGGTCCGAGACGGCTCGCTCACGGAACGATCGTGTGGGAGATGGAAGCTCTGGTGCATCGGCAAGCTGCTCCCATGACAGCAGCGAACCTGAGCGTAGGTGGTGCGAGATGCGCATACTGCAAAGATGTACTGAGTGTCGTGGATTTTCTTCTTCTGTACACTCTTCCTCGTGAGTCACGCCTTCCGTCGTAGGTTGTGAGTTCTCTTGAAGGAGTTCTTGAACGGAGACGGAAGGTTGTGGATTTATAACAGATGTCGTTTGCTTTATATGTATTTCGACTTGTCGGGTAGTCGCTCCAAGAGTTTTGCTCGAAGTTAATCGACATGGATTACTGTTATCGGATTCTGGTTTCCGGCTTATGTGTTCTGCTGTTTTGGCGGCTGGATCGAGGGGCAGCAACGTCTGTGAGCTTTGTGGACTAACATGACATGGTGGCAAAGGGAATTGCGATAGACGAAGGCTTTCATTGATCGCGTCGGCCCATGGTACTCCATTTTGGTCATGGCTAGTAAGACTGGGTAGTCTCAATGGCGACAGCGGCGACAAGGGCGATACTTGAGGAAGACCTAATGACGTTGCAGAATGTGAACGTCTGAACGTACGGGTTTTCTCTTCGGAAATATCGGCCCGCAAGTTTGGCGTGCTGAAAACATGACCGACACGAGTAACTAACGAGACAGCTGCAGGTTTCTGGATCTGGTATGGCTGCAGGTCCTGGTTGCAATGAGGCTCGGTACGACTCTTCATAGATGAACCAGCTGTTGCTTTGCTGTGATTGTCAGTGATGTCACGCTTGACTGGTATTGTAAGCAAACTTACCTGCCATTGGAGGGCGACCAGCTCACGCTGTGTATGCTCGCTCGCTTGCTAGGTGTCCTCTTCCCAATGTTTCTCGCGATATCGTCGAGTATCTCTGCATCAGAGTCGTAGCCACCCTCATCTGGCTTCTTGTCACTCAATAAGTCCTTGCGTAGGTCTTCTTTTGTGATCCTCAGTTGCTGCTTAGCTTCATCTTTTGACGTTCTTATAACAGTGTCTTGGTTCCCAGTTGTGACCTTCTGCGTTGCCTCAATGTGAATATTCAGTCCAGATTCCTTCTTCAGATCTCTTGAAAACTTGCGTTTGATTAAAGAACGCATGCTCGTCATCTTGTGCAAGCTGTGGAGACTGTATATGGATGCACGGCTGAAGCGTGCACGGGGCGCTCGAGTAGGGGTGGCCTGATCGTCTGCGCCATCCTGAGCATGGTCAAAAATCTGATGAAGCTCGTGAAGCTCGTCAGACCGGGCGCTTGTGAAGCGGGAGTTTGGCGAGCTAGGTTGTCTGGGTAGGAGAGGTTGCTTTGCAGGTGTTGCGCCACTCAGACGAGCATTGGGTAGCTCTGGAGAATCCGGCCTGCCCTCTTGCTCAGCCGTACAACATAGTTTCGACGCCATACTCGAGATATGGTGGTGAAATAGGTGAGAAGAGTACCCCAAAGGTTTTGCCGATTGTTGACATTGGTAGGTTGTACGCCACGTGGAATAGCTGCCAAGCAGGAAGAGGAGGAAAGCACACACGTTATGAGTGCGTGAACAATTGACGAAACAGCAGGAGCAATGCGAGATGATCGAAAACTGGAGAAGCAAGTTCGAGAAGCAATATCGAGAAGCGCCTGCCATCGTGAAAGGTGTTGTAATTGCTCTTACATGACTCTTGTTATGTAGAGCCGTCAATTCTGCTCAAGGTAAGGCTTTGCAGGTATGAGTACATTTTCGCCCAAATACTCTACCAACTGAATGAAAATCCATAGAAGTTTTGTTAAACCATGCACATTGAGACGTTCTGACTTGCGCAGTCTTCATGGCTCGAGCAATCGCACACCAGCCTCTTAGGAAGTAGTCCGGATTGTGGTGAATTTCGAAGATCAGCAGCCGGTCAGCTTGACAACTTCTTGCCACTTGCGTCTTCTCCGTACAAAGATTGATCCTTCAGCCATGAAGCAACACCCTCAGTGCACAGCGCGTTCACTACATCCCACTTGCACTCTTTTGCAGCATTGCGTACTCTTGTCGAACTGATGCCCACACCCTCGTTGGCCTCTACCATATCGATGTTGCTGCCCCATTCCGGTTCAAATCCATCTTTCTCACGTGCGCCGTCTCTTAAGCTGTCCAGATACTTCTGCTGTTCTTCCACTGTCCCGAACTCGTTCGATGACTTATCATTTGGATCAGCCGGCCGTTGAGTGACGCGCAATTTGTGACCAGCATCGAAGAACGGCTTCAGTGCTGAGAGCGGTGGGTTGTGATTGGGATAGTACTTGGGGTTGCAGAAGCGAATGAGAGTGTCATAGCCAGTGAGATGCACGTGGATTGGGTTGGATGTGTAGAAGGAAGGGGTGGTGTCTCGTATCGCGACTGACTTGTCTGAATAGTACGGCTCTTTCGTAAGGCCAATGTCAATTGACAAATCTGCAAGTTCTGTGCCGGCAGAAGATTGTTTCAGGTTTTGTGAAAAATCTTCAGCGAAGATGGTCATTAGAGCAACCCGTTGCACAAAGCTCGCAGGGCTGGGTGCCTTGTCTGCATTCTGTGTACTGAAAAGCAGCAACAGCCGGTATGGACTGTGCTCTGATTTTGCTGGATGCTTTAAGGCAGAAGTGATTAGGGACAGATGCGCTATCGAAGGTGGGTTGAATGACGAGTCGAGGATGTACAGCGTTCTTGGTTGTGTGTTGGTGGGGTTGACAGTGCGGACAACACGAAATTTGGATGACGAGTGGGTGAAACACGTAAGCGCAGATTCGAGATCTGGTAGTATAGAGCGTAAGGAAGCTATCCTTGGAGCCATATCGTCCATTTTCGGTGTCGAATGGTGCTGAACTCATTCGTGTCTTGAAGCTTTCCAGGGTCCATTATCCCGAGTCCGACGTCATACGCATAGGCCACCCAGGACATTTCCCCACGCTTAGTCTCCGTGCCTCCCACTCGTACAATATCTCATTTTATTCTAAAGCGAAATCTGTAGACAAGTCTGGTTTTAACCCGTATGTCAGGTTAATGCGATGAATGGGAGCACCATTTATATGAAACCTAGAACGAGCAACATCCATGGTGGTTCCCAGAGTTGTCAACAAGCATACTTGCAAATCTTCTCGTTGCTGTCAGCAAGTCTCCAAGTCTATCGAGTCAAGTCTTGCCATATAATTTGAGTAGCAAACCAAGTCTTAGAGGTAGATTTGACTTGAAGACTTGAAAGACTTGATACTGTTGTACAGCGGCGGAATCTAATAGATGTAAAGTCATTGGTGTCGTAGTCAGCAAAAACCTAAGGCTTCTGATTGGCTAAGCCTCCAAGTTTCGCGTCCACTAGCCATCTTAACACGTTTTCCAGATAGTTTCCCTTGTTGATAGTTATCAACGCCATGTCAACGGCTTACTTTGTGGACTGTAGTGAATATTGCAGTTGACTTGACACTTACATTACGGTGACTTTGCTCATCTTGTGGCCTTGCTAATAGCCCAACATGCCCGCAAAACGCGCACACGCCGAGGTACGCGCCAAAAGCGCTGTTGAGGCAACCGGTAGTACTGATGACCGCGGCAAGCATTTCAAAATAAAGACCCAACGGCCTATAGAAGGGGATCAACTGCCAGCACAAGCGTCGCAAGATAGGCGCTCAATTGCTAGCTGCTCTCCAGTGTGTGTGGAGCTATATAGAGGCGAAATCTATGAGCGGCGACGACAAGGTTGATGAGAGTACTTTGAATGACTCGGCAGTGGAGGGCTTATACGCTTCCTCACTATAGTTATATTATCACAACAAGATTTTTGTATACCCAGCAAATACACTTCCGAATCTACCAAACAAGTCCAGTCAAAACACCTACCAACTCTTCCAAGCCAAGACAGGCGTCAATAATTGTCAAATCCAATCAAGTCTATGCTGAGACTTGACTTGACTTGCTAATTGACAAGTCTGGTGACTCCTGCATCTTTCCACCTACCGTACTTAGGCAAAAACCAGCTCAGTTTCTTAGTAATCAAGCATCCGAATGTCGAGAAATCACGAAAACTACAGGGTACTGATTCCCGCAAGAACCTTCGCGTAATACTACAGATCACATGCATTATGAGATTAGATGAAAAAGAGTCCGTGATTGTTAATGGAGGTCCGTTCTGAATTGTTTTTACGAGCCTGTCCGGCAGAGTTGGCAAAAAACAAATAGAACTCGCTTAATTTGTGTTGGTACAACTGCAAATCGTGTTGTGATAACAGTACGATAAGACGTGTCACTTCTTGGCCCGATTGGGTATCGCGCGGATTGAGCATGAGATAACGCTGCGGTGCATAAAGATACGGCCACGTCCAACATTGGAAGGACGAACCCAAGAATCTGAACCTACACCCGGCAAGCTAGTAGATGACCTAGACGTCACTGCTAGCCCTTGCCACGTAGGAGATTCGCGGTATAGCTCTATACAATCTACTCTTTGATCTACCCTATCTACTTTCATCCCTATCTGCATCTTTGCGCACCGTAGACTAGCGTTCCGCGACATCTACGGGCAGTCGATTAACAGCGTCCAATATACCTTCCCATTTCACGGGCGGGTATACCGACAATTTGGTCTAATAGCTACTCTTGTAGGGTTCATTCATACCTCATTGGGCGAAATTGACATTTTTATTGCCAATCCTGCTTTCCAGAGCCAGCAGCGATATACAAAGCTTATGAAGTAACTCGTCCTGATCATCCTAATCTTCAGAGTTGGCAACAAACAAATCAAACAAATCAAATTCGCTTGATTGGTTTAGTAGTTACGTTAATAGGTTTAGTGCTTACCTGTTTCAGCGAATTTGATTTGTTTGATTTGTTTGTTGCCAACTCTGCTAATCTTCCTCTACGGGATTGCTCTGTAGCTTGCTGTCACGCTTGAAAAGGAGGGATAGCTTAAATCCGTGCACGCTTTAACGTATATCGATTTCTGCTGCTTGGGCTGGACGCGATGGAGGTTGTTGACCGTGAGCAAAAAATCCCATGGAACATAGATATAATGAACATTGAAATATGATAGCTAAGATGGTTTCCCCACCTGATCTGACGATACTGTACTCTCTAGAGTCCACACTGAAAAACACCAGAGGTCTGACGTCAAGATATGCGCAATGAACATCAAAAAGTTCCCAGCAGGACAGTTCATGCACGACGTTCTCGCTACTCAAGATATTTTCGGCAACCTCTAAGCCGTTGGGCGGTTAAACAAACCCCTCTTCAACTTCTGTCTCAACAAAGATGACTTCTACAACCATGAGTGTTTTCTCGGGGAACATTGAATCATTCTGGTAGAGGCTGGACTCTGCCAGAGCTCTTCCGAGTCAGGAGAATTAGAAGGTAAAAAAATGGTTGGCCACGACGCACATTAGTGGCTGACTCGGGTCCATGGATTACCTAAAGCACTTATGCTAGCTGTCACACGGCTGAGTACGAGTATCATAGACGTGAAAAAAATGAGGAGTCTTGTATTGCTTCCAGCTCTTGTCCATGCCATTAAACGACAAGCTTAACAACAAAGTTCAAGTCTGCGCAGCGCTTGGCCTGCACCAATCCTGCATGAGAAGGAGATACCACGGGTATTTCGTATTGGCTTTCAGAAGCCCTGCTACAGAGGGCTGGTATATGAGGTTCCAATCATGAATTATGAAGTCAAGCAACGCTACTTCGAAGACCTTAAGTGCCGGTGCGATTGGCTGTTTGGCGAACATTGTCCCGCTGTATTCCTTCGCTAGGTCCGGACGAAGCTCAATATCCGTTCAATTAGTAACGTCTTGCAGTGTGCAGACGTTCGTTAATGTTATGTTATCTGGAATTTTGTAGCTTAGTACGTAGGTACCGTGTCAGTAGGTGTGATGCTATCCGCGCAGGGTTACTAAATGCGTCGGCCCGTCGGACCCACATTTTAGACTGCCCATCCCGCATTAGTTTCGCCTGGTGGGTTCTTACATTACTTTGTGCTCAGTACGTGCTGTCCCGTAGTCCAATTCCGTTCTCGTCAGCCTTCGTTGCATCACGTTCAAGTCGCTTCGTATCCTTCTGTTACGGTACTACCATTCGTAAGACCTTCACTCAGGCGGGCCCAGAAGACTTCGTAACGACCTAGCCACTACCGTTGTACTCAACGGAGCTTTCCATTGGGTAGTCGTACTACTACTAATGGTACTAGACTCCCAACAGATATTGTATTAATTCCCTTACACTCGGCTATCAAGTGCTGGCACTCCCTGTGGAGTAGGGCCGATGTTAATTACACCGTACTTTCCAGTGTAAATTCCATCGCACGCTCGGTGTTAGAAACGCCGGAAAATGACGCTATACACCGGACCTCGTTTGGTGTAATTGACACCCAACAGGATTAAGCAGTATTCTCGGTGCAGGTAGGCCCAGCGTTATAAGATAGCGTTCTATTCTATATATAATCTGTCTTCTATACCTGAAGGGACCATATACAAAGCGAAATTGTTATGATATGGTTAACAGACAACTATTGTGTCGTACCATAAGCCACAAAAACAGTCATCCACCATCAGAGTGCTTTCCTAGCGTGCTCGCTTACATACCTGAGCAACCGACATTGATTGTTACAGATTCAGCTTCTATTCCTCTTTTCATATCTTCATTCTATTACCCTTCAACCTACCGTATACTAAAGTTTGCCGAGTTTGGGGTCTCATCAAGCCTCTTAAATGTGCCTACCCTCTGTAAACTTCGTTTTGTCTTGGCCTGCCAATTACTGTCAATCACCGTTTCTGTTTTCATCAGGGATACATGAGACTTGCCACTACCCTGTTATGTCAATTAATTTCCAATAGGGATGCCGTGAAAAGAATCTGCTGCTTACATGGAAATCGATAAAGGCAGTCCCTCTAACAGCATCATTCTTGAAAAATGATGCCAGATCTCACCCATCAGTAGCCGCAGACCGTTGTTGAATGTAATAGCACTCCGAGTTTGTTGCCTATAAATCAATATTTAGTCAGAGAGACATCTCGCTACAGAAGGTATTGGCTAGCCCTACTTACAAGTAGCCTCTCAACGTACCAAGCGACGAACCATGTATCTGTGTGCGAGTTAAAAGAAGATAGTAAGAAGGAAGTCGTGCTGACCTTAGAAGGGTGTATCACCTCTAGAGCGCATTGTAACACAAACATGTATTACATGTCTCGTTCAACTTTGTTGTAAATACCATCCTTGCCAACGATGCGATGACGAATGGCCCCATTGTGAACTTTGACCGATACCAGGCCGACAAGACCAACTATAAGTCTCGCTTCAAACCAGTATGAATGTTTGATGCTAACCTTTGTATAGCAGCCCTCATCTTGCACACAGTTCCACTCCATTACGTACGCTAGCTCCCAGGTGTAGTCGCCTGTGACTTCCGCGAAGCATTGTACCTCTCCAAAGCGCAACTGTTTAGTGACGGCATCACTCCAATAGTATGTGATGTAGCAATTTTTCCTGTTCACTTCAGTGCTGCGTTGGAAACCAACCGCAGTGACGAGGGCATCGCTTGCAATTCGATATCCAGCGAACACCCTTGCTTTCAGTAGACTATCCCTCAGAGTGCAGTCTTCGTCTTGCATCCAGCCTCGCAATAGCTTTGCCATTTCCCCTTTGCGAAGCGTGACAGCCTTCTCTTGAGTGAGTTCTGGCAACAAGACTGTATCATCCACAGCATACTTGTTGAGCATATACATTACAATATTGTATCGGTCGTCATCAAGAACTCCATCAATAAGACCGCGAATCATTTGAGGTGGACTATTTGCTTCCCTTTTGACATAACCAAGGTAGCCTTCTGGAAGCCATTGGGCAAAAATTGAAGCAGGACCTCAGTTGCGCACGTCGTCCGCGAGATGGAGGAGGGAGTGGCGCTGCAGCGTGCATACCTGGATTCGTGGAAGAGAATCGCTGTGTCTGAGGTTGGTGTAGTATAGACTCTCATGTTGTCTTACGAACCTCAGGGCAAGTTCACTGATTGTAGCGCCATGAGCTGGCCGCAATTTGTGGTTGAGCAGGATCCCATACAAGCGGCTCAGGTCCAGAAGATTCTTCCAGTAAACTCGCTCTGTTGCTTCCTGCATAATTGCAGGGCCATAAACAAGTAAGAATGCCTTCCACTCTGTTGTTTTCAGTTGTTTGATGTCATCTGGTCTGATCTCTCGCGGTGGCGGTGCCACATACGCAGGTACTGTGCTCTTTGCGTCCCTAAGGCCCTTACTAATGTGCATCTTATCCCGTAGACTTACACCATATTCACTTTCATTTCCTGGTCTTTTAAGTTTAGCCCACTTTGCACCCCAAAGTAGACGAAATATGTCTTGTGTAAGATCATGGGCAATACAATGCATAGTATGTACGGGGAAACTTTCCGGCCAATATAATGTAGGGAGCCTGCGCAGTAGGCTGCGACGCGTGACTCCTTTATCAAAATCAGAACCCATAGGCGAGGGCCAGTTGTCGATGAGCTGTGCAAGGTTTTTTTCGTAGGGGCAAGTTTTGGATATTCATGTTTGCATGCAGTAAGTACAAACCAGATGAGCCATCCCTACTGGCTTTGATCTCACATGCGCGACAGGGGTAAAAAGTATTGCCCGGTTCCTTCATACTCATCGCCTTGGCAACGGCACGACCATCTCCTGTAACCAGAACAAGATGGGCTCGTAGTGTAAGCCTTGTATTACTGTTACTTGCGTCCATCGCTTGGGCTCCAATGCGAGAGAGTTTGTTACACTCATCCACCAAAAGTCGTAGAAATGTATCGAGTGCATTGTTGTCGTAACCGCCGGGTATGACCATATGAGGAGTGTATTCGATTTATTGAAACGTACTCGTGGGTCCAAATTAAGCAGATAGATGAACACAACCATGACTTTGTGAAGCTTCTTATTCATGCGCTTCTCGGTGAGTGCTATTTCGTCAAGTGACATCTGAAGAGCAAGTTCCCTGCTGTCCTTAAAGAAGCCGTCATCTTTGAGACGCTGGTATATACGGCCATCTATCCAATCGGTCAAGTCTGCTGAAGGGGCACACCAGTGATATGCCTGTAACTCTTGGGCTCTGGTGGCATTACCGAACTGTTTTACTAAGCGCGTGCAAAGTGGTATATAATCTAGCTGTGATACAGGTATGCGAGTCTCGTGTTGGTTATCGACACCAGTCTTCGGTAAGTAGCGTTCTTGCCCACAAATATCCTGTTTGGCCTTATATACGCATCTGGTTTCAGTGGAGTATTCACCAGTGAATGCCATGTGTTCAAGAGGACACCTGTCCATCTTCTGGGTAGGTATTTTTGCGAAGCCACGCACTTTTCTACCATATGTATCCCCATCTTGAATGCGGACATTGTAAAAAATATTCATAATGCGCTGGAAACTCTTCCACATACGTCTGCCGATTTCTCGATAGAAGCAATAGAGTCCCATGTGCTTGAGGAGCTCGTCTGTATCACGAGGAAGAATTTCATTGACGTCTTCGATGCCGGAATTGTTTGGTTCGTCCGGATAGTTTTCGCCTTGGTCCATACCAAAAAACATCAAAAGTATTGTCAACTCCATCTGCCCAATTTCGGATGTTACAAGCATTGCCATCTTCGTCTGCCCCTTCATCAGTATCATCGTATAGTCCAGCTGTAAAGTCATATTCTGTCGTACAATCATCTTCGGGGTACGGGCGCGGTCCTGGTGTGATATCTGGTGTGGTGGCGGATGGCTGTTGTCCCCCGGTTGCGGTGACGATGTCAATCTGGTCGAAGTCGCTGAGATCGTGAAGTCTCCTGACTCTGGTGAAGTGCCGCCAGAACGTACGTTCGTGAATGACATGGTGTCCGAGATACTTTGAGTAGTTGCGACATCGACAAGTGCGCTGAGATACGTTGTTTTCCTCCATCAGACAACGCCAGTTGCTTGATCACATTCGAAATAAGATTCGCGCAGGACGTGCACTGTTTGCATGTAACACCTAATTCTGCGCATTAGTATACATGACCGACCCATGATGGCTTGAATCCACAAGGATTGTCTTAAAAATCAGGCTTTTCATAACCGGTTTGAGTTAGCATAGTCTAACAGTAGTCAGTACAATTGACAAGTCTGCTCATTTCTGTTGTCACATTAAGAATGGCTGGCTTGAACTTCGTTTGTCTAGAGACCAACGAGTTAGCAGTTGCAAGTAGATTGCCTTAGCATTGGGACCACTTGTAAGCTTAAAACATTCGAGTTCTGGATTTCGCACATCGTCGATATATATATATATATATATATGTGCGCTAGGCTATTGGCCTCTTGCAGGTATGCTGGTGGTGACTTGGAGGCAGTTCCTTTTCAGAGGAACCGTTTGATGATTGATCAATGAGAACACGAGAGAAATCTGACGGGGTCGCAGCTCGACGTCTGATTAACAGTGAAATTTTGACGCCTTCAACTACAGAAAAGAAGAGAGGCCGGTAATGAGAAGTTTTAGTCTCCTCGGAGGCTAAAGGGCACTCCACGAGTATTTGACATAAAGCGGGAGCCGTTTATGCGGTCTAGTAGCTAGTGTTGGATCATTGCATCACCAGAATTGGACTTCGTCCCATGTGCTGCCAGACAGTCCTCAATCAAAGTCCCCAGTATCAATCCTTTTGCAAAGCTGCTCGCATCCCACTGCTTAGAAAGTATATACCACGTGACAACGGGTACCCATTCGGAACAGGCGAGCAATTTCAACAACACCGAGATCTAATATGTCGCACATATAGCAGAGAAAGGATTGCTGAAGCCTTTTCTCTTTCGTTCACACGCGCATGTCTTCATTCGATCACCTGTGAATTAGGTAAATGTACGTGTCAGTTGTGTTCAGTTGCAAGATGGGCAGGACTGGAGACAATCTCGAGAGCAGATCTCACCAACAAGTGGAAAATTCAATGGGCGCTTTCTTAACTAAACGATAATTTAAACTGTTTTCTTATTGGATCGTCGAGGTCGTTTCGATCACCGCCGGTCAAAGCTACTACAGGTCTAGTACCACTCCTGAGCCCCGGACACGATCCGCAACATTCTGCCGAAATTTGCCAGGCCATAATAGGTAAACAAAATGCACGCATATTATCTGCTAGCCAGCGGCTAGTCCTGGGCTATAATTTGCAAGCCGTCGTAAGTAGCAGTTCGAGAAATGCAGAGCAGACAACCTGAACGTACATACCTCACACGAATATGTCGGAAACCAACAAGCGTAATGGTATGTTTGAAGCAAAACGAAAGAGAAAGTCACTTGGGGATGCCGACTTCCCACCAGCGACGAAAAACTATCCTTCTCTTGTCAGAGGAGAAATCCCCCGCCCAGAACGAATGCCAGACTCGATCAGCCTGGTTCACCTAGCAAATTACATCTTCAACTACCCTCAAATATTTTCCCCTGAAGAAATCGGACAGTTCAGCGACCTGTCGTGGGTAATGATGTTGAACTTTAGACTCACGGCGATTGTCACCGCGTCCTACAACGGAAGTTCCCTCACGGAAAAAGTCAGGAACCTTTCTCGTCACATGGCCGAAGAACTCACTGTTGATGGGGGAGGTTACCCGTTCTTCTTGAAGTTCGCAGGTAACTGGTTTGCGAATAAGCTACTCAATTGCAGGTACAAGACATTTCGCTTCACGCGCGATCGAGCTGCGAGGGGGGTACCACGTTCAGCCCAGTGGCAAAGGACAAAAGAACATTACTATAAAACAACGAAATCAGCGCTCGACAGGAATAAGCACTCTAACGCGGGCGGTCGAGCAGTGAGTAAACATGAATCGTTCGGGGCGTCCTAAGGGCCTCGCTTCACTGTGGTTATGTCCCGGTTGTATGGAGTACCATGATCCCTCAGACTAGGCGAAATCAAGATACGAGGCTTGTCAGCTTCACGAACACGACGACGTTGGCGGACAATATCTACCTCGCCATCGATCTGCTCACTCGACGAACGGCAGCAACCGTACGAGCAACCCACGTCGGACTGCTGTTCCAGTATACGATTCCAGTAAGAAGAAAAATAGTGTTATCGACCTAGATGATTCTGAACCAGCCGATAAACCTTCAGAGACTGAGAGCCAGATTTCACAAGGCTCTCTCAGTCAGAGGGAAGTCTCAAGATCGGTGCGTGGAGAATCATTGGAGTCAGACAGCATGAATGAATCTGGAGAGAATTGTGGCCAAGACAATGAAGCGCAGATCATACTTCACGAGAGTACTAATGAAGACGAGGGTTTTGGTGAAGAAGCAATAGAATTAAACTACGAAGAGGAGTCAGAACAGACCTCAGACGAACAAAGTGCGGATACCTCGGAGCGCCAAACAATGCAAGAAGTTAGGTCAATCGAAAGGCAGCAGGTCGCTCTCAAAGAAAGGGTGGCTGCCCTAAAGCAGGCGACCCAGCATAGGAAATCGCATTCACGACGAACATTACTAAAGGCTCCTGCATTTGTCACAAAGCTGCACAAGTCTCCACCAGTGAGGTATGAGAAGCAATTGCAAGGCCCAAAATGGCAACATATGTCACAGCAATCGCAAGAGTTTCCAACACCTCCAGTTGCCTCCCGAATGAAACCGGCCAAGCAGGCCGTGCCTCTACTAGCACTTGAGACAAATGCGACTCTGGAGACACAGCTACAGAAGACTTCATCAGGCCTTCCATCAGCAATTAAACCAATGGAGAAGAACACCGGACAGAGAACTAGAGGAGAGAAGCCCCTGAGTGACACAAACTCAATCCCACTACCCCCTGGACGAAGTTAGGCCATGACGTTATAACTCAGACAGCCTTTACGACATCTACGTAAAACTGGGTCAATCGATATACTGTTTTAATCCTGCGCTACAGCATCTTTTGCTCTCCCTGAGTATCATGTCCGCGCCAGTCTTTGTGTTCCATCTACAATGACTGACCTTGTCAGGAACTGATAGCAGGATCCAAGTTGTCACGGAATTACTCAGAATCTTGTGGTGCAAGCTATTTAACTCGCACGCCACCATGTGCTTACTTGCTGTCATAAGAACAGCTAGGTTCCTCAACCTATTTGTTCAGGGAGCACCTGTTTCGCCCTTCGTAGGGATTAGGATTGAAGCCTCTTAACAAGCGTGGTTTTCAGTGTTTGAATGTATTATGCAATGACCTCGATCCTCTTAAATATGTGGCGTTCTTGGAGTCGTTGTACCTATAGTATCAATGGGTTCTACGGAGATTATCATTCAGTCCATCATACTGTATGAGTACCTTTTTCTTGCATGATTAGTAAAGCTACTGGGCATACCAAGACTGGTTGATTATAGTGTGAAAGTATTAGCAGTTCCATTACAGCTCAGTGTAAGTTGAGAGCGGCGTGCGTAAATGTAGTAGTAGTAGTAGTAGTAGTAGTAGTAGTATTTACGTCCTGGTATATTTGGCTGTTGCCTTTACATACATAATGACCTCCCATGGGGTACTGTGGACGCGCCAAGCGCTAAAGCGGAGGCGGCTCT
>JALRMI010000360.1:0-28504 GCA_026120165.1 Leptosphaerulina australis
CCTCGCCTTGTCAATGTTGGTACTTGGTTGGGTCGTTTGTTTCCGAGGTCTCCCCCTCCTGCGCCGGGGCTCCGCTTGTGTTGCATCTGCCCACACTTCTTGGAGCTTTGCCCTGATGGCATTTGTTACCGGGTGGTCCATGTTATACACAAGGTGCCTGAGCTCGATTTACTGTCCAACAAGTAATAATAATCAAACCATAGCATTCACAGGCGTGTATGTTTCCTGACTAGAAGCAATGAGTGTCTCTGACGTATAAATACGCACTCTTGTTTATCTAGTGTTTAATGCAGGGTGCTGCCGTGCAGTTTGGTACCTGCCAGTCGAAGGAGCCATATACAACAAGGCTGCAGTGCATTCGCTCGATCTGCAAGCAACAGCTATCTCTGGCCTCAGACCATCTTCTTCAGTGGCAACTCTTCAGCGACAAATCCCCAGCAGACGTCAGAAGCATGATCCCCTAGTTTACATTCCATCCTGATGGCACCTTCAAAGACGGCACTTTCAAAGCAACCTCTGCCATCGACATTACTAAATTCTATACCAACTTCGGTTTGTCCACTTTCTACGTCGTTGTCGACTTCATCAAAATGTTGAGAAACACGGTCTGGATGGGCTACCTAGTCCCCCTCTGCTTGGCCGAACTGCCACTTACGTATCGCCACCACCACCCTCGCAAAAAAAATTCGGACGGTTTCTGCTGACATAGCCACCAAAAAGTGTCCGAATTTTTCTGCGAGGGTGGTGCCACCTTAATCCTTTCCAGAAAGTGAAGTGTCGCCACAACGCCCATGTCGGTGTGCAATAAAAGCGGGAGTATCAGATCGTATTCCCCCGACTCTTATCTCAGCAATGTCTTTTCTGCTCGAAGCCATTTCAAGCTGAGGAAGAGGTGCTCAGGAGTTTGAATGGCTCCACAGCTGCACTGAGGGTTTTCTGTCTTACCCATCATAGCGAGGTATGCCTTAAAGTATCCATGGCCCATCATGAGCTGGTAAATGTACTGGCTAAGTCCCTTCGCGTTCCAGCAGGGATCAGAAGCCGTTTTCGTATGAATAGTCGAAACTTGTTGGCGCAGGTGTTAAGGCTGATCTTGATTGTGAATCCTTTGTATTCGTCGAAGGCGTCGAACCATTTACGACGGGCAACCTCTCCGATCTTGATCCCAGTCAGGGCAAGAATGGTGACATTGGAAGTTGACGGTATCTTGGCCACGAGCTTAGCCAGTTGGTCAGATCTTTTTTGGCCTTCGACGTCCTCATGTCCTGGGACTCATCGAACAGAGACTGCTGCCTGTTTCTTTTCCAGCCGTATTGCCGCAGCGAAGCACCGCAATTGCCATGCCAGGCCCGGCAAGTCCGAAGGGCTTTTGATTCGATATAATCACATCGCCGTGACTCGGCCCAATAAAGACGAGATCTATCGGAGGACGGCCAATGCCATGGAGACTGCTCTCAAACCGCACGTTGTCAATAAAGAATATGGTTGGGAATTGCGTATCAGCGAGACAAAGCGAAGCTTGTGCCAAATCAACGACATATTTCATCGATTTCCAGAGTGAAGAAGAAAAAAGCTGGGTGAAAGAGAACCAAACCGTCCCCTTCTTGCAGAAAACACCCTGAGACATCAGCCATCCAGTGTAGTGAGAGATTGGGTTTCTGACAAGGCTGCCTGATTGTGATGGTATCAAATGGACTCCGGTATTGTTATTGGCCTGCACGTTGGAAAATGTGAGTGGAATGATTGGTGACGAGTGAAAGAGTGGGGGTATGGCGTTGAAAGTGAGGCGGGCGGAGTAAAACAAGAGGCGGCCGGGCGACGTTCTTCCTCTGCCGACGCCAGCCTGCTAGGGCGGCCACTCTTGGGAGTGCATGCATGCATGCATCGCGACTGCCACTTTCACCCAACGTGACTGTGACGACGTGCGGCTCATGTGGGCACTTTGGGCAGCCGTTCTTTCCTTTCATCGCTGGAGCGGGCCGCTAAACTAATTTGCCCGCCATGGACAACAACAATCCACGCGCTTCACCGAATCCGCCCGTCAAGACAGAGTGTATGGCGTCCACCACCTCACAGGCTTCGCGCGGCAGCACATCAACGGCCAGCCGGTCAGCTTCCAGGCTCGTCAAGGCAGATGTCAAGATGCAGAGCCCAGCGCGAGCAGCGAGCAGCAACAGCCTCAAACAGAAGATGGCAGCCAGACTTGACGAACAGCCGCGACCGAGCAAGGCAGACGAGGTGAGATTGAATATTAGACATGTACAGCATACAAAGGGGAGAGGCTGACATTACACAGCAACTCAAAGTTCTCAGGTCTGAATTGGACAACCTGCGCTCGCACCTCACGTGCAAGGTTTGCGACCGCTTGTTATACCAACCATATACAATAGCATGCGGTCATACATACTGCTACACTGTAAGAAGCGTATAGTGTTTATAGTCTGAGGTAAAGATGACTTACGGAATACAGTGTCTTTGCACGTGGTTCACTGAGAACAAGCAGAACAAACAGAAGCTGACATGTCCTGATTGTCGCGTTGTTGTCAGCAATCTGCCTGCACCAGCCTATGTTGTGAGTACTACAGTTCTGCAGGCCCTTAAGTGGTGTCTAACATGTGACTAGATCAGAGACATGACTGCAGTCTTCATCGCCCGTGTGGACCTTCTACCGACTGGCGAGACTATCGAAGAACACAGACAGTTGCTGAAAGCAGACACCGACGCTGTTCAAAAGGATCGCGACAACACAGACTCACGTACAGGAGGACTGTTTAAGGGTTTATTCAACACATCCGCACACCCCCTCCGCCCTTCGCTTCACATCGTCCGCGATCAAGAAGACGGCGTCGATCGATGTCCGATATGTACGTGGGAGCTCGAGGATGGCGGCTGTACGCAATGCGGATTGGTTTTTGACGAGACAGGTGAGGTTTCATGGGACAACAGCTTCACAGGCTTCAGTGACATGGATGAGATGTCTGAGCAAGATGCTGACGACCTTGATGCGGCTATGGGCCTGGAAGAAGGTGAATTTGAGGGCTTTGGTGACCCAATGGACGGCTGGCAAGACTACCTCGCCGACCCAGGGGCTGGCTTCGTCATGCGCCGTTTCCTGCAACACAACAGCGCCGGATCCCGCCGTCATATGTCCCACAGCGAAGCCGGCAGCAGACGCTCATATTCACAAAGTATCGTCTCAGATATGTATGGAGATGAAATGGATACAGTGGAAGAGGAGGACGAAGATGAAGAAGATTCTGAGATGAATGACTTTATAGACGACGAGGCTCTGGATTCGTCAGCTTCTGCAAGTGGTGCTTCCTCTACGCCCGGTCAGACACCGCAGCCCGCAGCAGCTCGACCGCGAGCACAAGCAAGAGCGCGGCCTGTCGTGGAAGAATCCGAAACCAGCTCGACCATCTCAAGTGTGGCCGAGGAAGACGAAGAAGATGTTGGACCCGTACGTCGAGGGCAGAGGCCGCGAGTGCAGAATCGTGTATTAGATAGGGCCAACGGCTCTAGTTCCCGATTCGCTCGTGTGGTTGCGCCATCTTCATCAGCCTCCACGGATGCTTCAACTGACGAGCTCGATGAGGACACGCAAGCGCTACTACAGGAACAAGGCTGGATGCGTCAAACGGATGACGATGAGATGGATGAAGAAGATGGGGATAGCGATGGAGGAGCTACGACCGTTGGGTGGGAACCGCTTGCGAATTCAAATGACAGAAGCCGAATGGGCGGTTCTCTAACACCTACTACAGATCGACCTCGGCCTAGTGCCCCTATCCGTCCTCCCTCACGCATAGCCAACCTTCGGTCGCTCGATACTTCCCGAGGCCTTCGCCGACGATCCTCAATTATCTCAAACGCGCCTGTCCATTACGAGGATGGCGAAGCCGACGATGACGATTCGGACCAAGACGGTGACCTCAACATGGCAATGCACGCTCTTCGAAGCCGACGTTCACAGCAGATGATGCCTGACGGGTCTGCCCGATTTACAACTCAGGCAGGTAATACTGTTAGCGAAGCGGACACCGACGATAACTCAGACAACTCACAAGCTGGCCTTGGCCGTGGCCCGGCACGTACACAACGGCGCGAATATGACCCACGTATCAGCTGGATGTTTGCTGCACATCAAGCTGCATTACAGCAGCACCAACTGGGCGGCAACTTGATAGACATTGAGTCTCGTTCTATTACTCCACTCAATCGACCACCTACGTCCAACCGCAATCGTCAGAGCCCTGCACCAGCACCATTTTCTCCTTTTCTCCCTCCAGCACGATTGCGCACTCCAATGATGGAAAATGCCAACTTTGGTCTATCCACACGTGCGATGGCGTCTCCCAACAGGCGGAGTGCTATGTCTCCAGCTCTACCAAATACAAATGCAATAGAGAGCCCGTTGAGAAATGAACGCACACCTTCTATCAGTTCAGCAAGTAACGATTCTTTTGTCTTGACGCCGGGCACGACAGCGCCCAACTCACAACATTCAAGCGATCAAACAGTGCGCACGCATGCCGGTGCAGCTGTAGATATAATCGACCGTCCCCAAAGTCGTGTCAACGTTCGTCCTCCCTCAGCAGCAGGCCGTAGGGGCTCAGCAAACTTTTCACCTGTGTATCAGGCATTCCCGCCTTCAAATATGGGTTTGCACCCGCCAACTACCGCAGTGCCCGCTCGTCCAGCCAACCCGTGGGCTGCGTATGTATCGCGGAGCATCAGAGCCCGAAATTCCCGCTTGGGATTAAGGGAGCAGTCATCCACGGCTACCCTAAGGCCCACCAGCTCTCGTGCCAATATTCGTGAGACTGCTGCTCCCAATCCAGTTATGAGGACACAAGCTTCTCGGATGGGCTTACGAACCCAGCCATCAGTTCGTCGGCTCAACGCACAAACCTCGACCAGGGCATTGCGAGCTCCTCCTTCGCCTGGACCTAATAATCAAGTGACTGGCCAGTCAATGGCGCGAGCTCCAATTGGATTGACACCAGATGATGTAACTGCTCGTGCGAGGGAGCTACGCAACAACAGAGAACAAGCTCTTGGTCTCTCCAACAATGTGCCCGCACGCACTAACCCGTTCTCGTCAGGCTTCCGTCGATCAAGCAATGCAGGAAACATGCTACCCACGTCACAAGCACAAATTGGTCCACAGCACATCCGGAGCAACTCGAACGAATCCATGGACTCCATCAACTCTGCTGGTACTGCCCGCGATGTCTCCGCCAGCCCATCTCTAAGCCGGCGTAGGAGTAATCGCAATATCATGAGCGCTCCACCATCTGTCGTTCTACCATCGTCACAGACGTTCACCTCTCCTATTACTGTGTACAGCAACAATGCGTACCGTTCACGACAAGGCAATAACATTGGCCCTTTGGCGACATTTGAGGCACAGGTTCAACCAAACAGCAGAATGGCAAACTCTGCTGCCACCGGCCAACTCATTTAACGAGTGATTCTTAGTGTTCGGGCCTAGTGCGCTCATACCTATTAGCTTCGATTGATTCCCTTCTTTTGATTCCTAGGTAGGATCTGGTGCTTTCAAGGTAGATTGGGAACAGGCGCATGCATCACTTACGAGAGTATCATCACGACTTTGTTTTTCAGCGGCATCAAAACGGGCTCTTTAGTTTCATGTGCATTGTTCGGCGTCATCAACCTGCATTATACCACACTCTTGGGCGAGTTTTATGTAAAATGCATACAGAGCTAATGTGGCTCAAGAATTCGATCATTTTAAGCTTTGCATACCAAATGTGTTTTATCTAGTACACTTCTTGCAGTGGTTACAACGCACTGGAATGAGTTTGCCCCTTGTAACTATGTGGTGCTCATTCTCCTTTGGCCGGTCTTGTTATCGATAACGAAACTCCGCAGACCACCGAGGTCTTCTACATCCATCAACTCACCTGGGCTTTTTCGACAGCGCTGCGCTATTCCGCGCTCTGGCTACGCTTCGTGTCGACGATCCCATTTTTATCATTGCATTTCCAAATGGCGAAGACTGAGAAGTCTAATGATGTTGGCAAAGAATGGACAGGTCCCACCGCAACAAAGTTCGACAAGTACGCTTATCCATCAAACCAAGATAGATGTCACAACATATTGGCACAATGCTAATGGATTGGTGACAGTAAAGCAAACAGCGAGTATTTCGACCCATGCCAGGAAGCTGCCGACCGGAGTATACGATGCTTAAAGCGCAATGGCGGAGAGAGGCAGATGTGTAGTGACTTCTTCCAGTCAGTTACAGGACCTTGTGAAGTATTTGCTTAATGGATGACTGATCATTTCAAAAAGGGCATACAGAGACTGCAAGCAACAATGGGTATGTAGGCCCACCCCACCCTCTCGAGATATGAACGCACAGCGCGTGTTAACGTCAAGCTACATGGACGGAGTGGTAGCTAACTATTTCCAGATGGAAGCACGGAAGGAGGCGCGGAAGAACAAGCCCTGGTTCAGCTAGAGGGGGTTGGGGAATGACTGAAGAGATATGTATTTCTGTTCTGAGTAGCATTGGCTTGGCGTTCGGCATAGCATACTTGGGATGAAGAGAGAGTATGTTGACACGATATGCTGGAACAAAAAAGTAAATATGGACCTCCTTTCGATATATGGATTCTATTCATGGCCGCGACAAATTGCTCTTGGGTCTATGATGTGGGATGCCAAGAAAAAATGAGAACGGTTATTCCTGGATATGGTATCCACAATGCTATAACATGGGGCTACAGACCGCGTGTGATGGACTGGCAAGGAACCCATATCTGCCAGCACGATTGCATGAAACCCCAATTAATGTTTGAATCGACGACTGTCTTTGTGTGGACTCATTGGTCTCACGTTATTAAAATGATTGTACTATCCGGTGATGATCAAGCAAGCGCCTGGTATGTTCTGGTGTCACTGTTCTTACTCAACATTGACCGCAGCATCAGCGCTCCTTTTTGCAGCCTTGTAATGGCCTCGATCGAGAATATCCTGTGACAAACTGTGGATGACAGTGTACGGCATTTAAAAGCCAGCAATGCTCTCGGCTCATCGACATAAATTGTGTTGTCATGAGTAGAGTGGTTGTTTGATTTCTAGACTACATCAACTATCAGGACGGTATACCTCGTATCTTCAAATCCTCATTAGCATCCTTGTGGGGATAAAGTTTTGGCTGTCCTTCTCTTGCTGCTCCCAGTCTTGTTTGAACGCTGCCAGGGCAGCGAGGATTCCGCAGACCATCAAACACAAGGATATAATGGACCAAATCAGCCCCCAGCACTGTGAAGAGCCACCATACCTTTTCGCAAAAACGCTAGCATCGGATGAGTTAACCTTCCGTAAGATCAAGTCGTCACAAATGTCCCAGACACTGTAAAGACTTGACATCACCCCAATGAACAAGACGACGAAGCGCAACGCCTGCGCATGTTCAATAAACCAACATGCAATGAGCAAGCCCACCGCGAGCAGAATGGTGACAATTGTGAGCCAGTCCTTCCTCGCCCACCATAACGTTAATAGGAAGCACACGCCGAGGACGATACTCGCAACTTTCGATGCGACGATATTGAACCCGCAAAATGTGAGAAGCGCGCCGATCAGACTGCTCCCCAAGTAACCGGCGGGCAGAGTGAGGAATTGCTTGCCGCCACGCATATGCGTCACGCCACCTTCATGCGGATCAAGCGAGATAGACTCAACACGTCCGCCTGTAAAGACAGCCATAATCGCATGGCCAAACTCATGGAATGCTATCACCAACATCTACCGTAGTCAGTTAGTTATATGCACGTTGAAGAAGCAGCTGAAATTAGAAAACATACCTTGAATGGCCATAACACCCATCGTATGTACGGCACATTCCACAAGATGGCAATGATGACAATATATGCTACTAGGACTCCTAAAGTAACACCCTGCGTATGGTTCACGCTCAGCCCGCGCCGCTCAAAGTGGTGGAGGTGTGGCTGGGCAAGCGCTGGACCGGCGGTGATGAGAGCGCGGTGCGCTAATTTGCCGAGGGTTAGAGGTATTGCTGGCATGCCTGTAATTGCATACAAAGTAAATGAGAGTCGTGTGAATAAGGATTTGTTTGTGCAAGAAACAGGGCCAGTGCCTTTTGTTGATGTTGAAATATTTCAGCTGGCTGGGTGGTTGGACAGCTGACGCGTGTTTGCGACGTACGTGCGCCACGTTTGTGCTAAATAAAACGTGGCTGAGCAAGATGCCGGCCTTGGGACCGATCATGGAAGCGAAGCACCATCAATTTACAGTTCACTATCATGGCAGCAGATGAGTACGGCCACACGATTTCCAGAAGATTTGCTTCATATTATGCAATATACACAACGCCTCGAAGAGTTGGCAAAACAAGAGCATCGCTAATAAGCAAAAGTAACACTACAAACATTGAAGGGCTGATCTATTCAGCCAAATTTACTGTTCAAGCCTAAACCTTGTCATCGCCAATGGTCTCACGATGCGTCGACCTGTTGCGAGGAGTGCTGTCTGAATCTTTCTCATCAATCTTTTCATCAACCGATCTGGGAACATGCGCAGCACCTGCACGCTCCTCGAGAATCGATGGACGTCGCTGCCAGTAGGCCATGTCGCGCTCGTTACGGTTGATGTAGCCAGCAGGTACCCAGTTCTTACTGCTCGGCGCCTTAATAGACATGTCCATATACATGTCGTTGACGCTCTCAAGAGACAAAGACTTGGTTTCGAAGACGAAGAAGTAGACGATAGCGGCAGCAAAGAAATTGCACCCGAAGAAAACGAATCCGAATGCGTATCCAATGCCATCATTGGCATAAGGTGTCAAGAAACCAATCATGAAGTTGCCCAGCCAGTTGAAGGCAGTTGCCAGGGAGGCCTGCTTAGCACGGGTGCGCAGAGGGAATGTCTCACCAATGACGACCCAAATGAAGGGACCCCAGGTGGACGCGAAAGACGCGATGAACATGCAAGCGCATACAATCATGACAATGCCGGAGTCGGTGTGTTCAGTTGGCGGGCGGACGATACCGATGATGGCAAAGATGAGTAACCAGGTTGCTTGCCATAGACCACCGAAGACAAGGGGAATGCGGCGACCGAAACGCTCGATCATCCAGAGACCAGGGACAGTCATAGCAACGTTCACGGCACCAAGAATCAATTGTGTCTGGATAGGATCCTCAATACCGGCAGACTTGAATATTGTTGCACCGTACTATCGAAAATATTAGTATGTATGCTGGGACCGATGTTGAAAGAGCTTACGTAGAAAAAGTAGTTGACACCGGTCCACTGTTGGAAGAACTGAAGCGCACAACCCAAGAGGGTGCGGTATACGAGGCGAGGTATGCCTGATGGTTGGCCAGTGAAGCATTCCTTCCAGGTACCTTGACCAGCTTTGGCCTGCTCTGCAATCGACTCCTGCATCTCTTTGAAGTCATCATTGACAAATTCGTCATTGAGATCGTGCTTCTTTCCACGCAGACGAGCAAGCGACATGCGTGCCTCCTCCCAGCGACCGCGGCCAGCAAGCCAGCGTGGTGACTCGGGTGAGAACAAGACACCAATACCAAGAGGCAGAGAGAACCCAATTCCGAGGCCGATAACAATCCTCCAAGAAGCATCAGTATCCTCTCCAGGGTTGTCACGAACACCGTAGTTGATAATGTTCGAGATGAGAATACCGATTGTGATCATGAGCTGGTAAGATGCGACGACTGCACCTCGAATCTCACGAGGGCAGCACTCGGACTGGAACATGGGTACCCCGATGGAGAGAACACCAACACCCAGACCGGCAATAATACGACCGACCATCAAATGGACCCAAGAGTTCATGGCAGTAATTTGGATGATGTTGCCAATCACGAAGACGGCAACACCGACAGACAAACTACGTCGTCGTCCAAACCAATCGGCCGTATACGCTCCAGCGAGCGCACCCACAAGCGTTCCGAGCGACATTGTGGATACGACCAGAGACTGAATAGTGGTATCGAAAGCAATTTCGCCATTTGGTTGCCGCTGACCGAATCGAGCAATGAAATCCTTGAACAGAAGCATACTGGAAATCTGACCAGTATCATATCCGAACAGGAACCCTAGCCATCTAATGAGAAATGTATTGCCAAAAATGTCTTAAAACTTCTACTCACCACCTATCGATGTGACAACTCCCAGCATGATGGCCTCGATACCGACCTCTGCACCACGCAGCTTAAGGGACATTTTACCGAAACCCATGATTACGACGGCAAGCACGCAGCTTCTCTAGATATTCTGTGGAGAGGTGAACTCGTCTTCGATGAGATGACACGCTGCCTTCCCTCGCTCACATTAAGTACGAATACCTTTGTTGTACAGACCATGTGGTAATGCCCAGGCGCCCAGCTTATGCCGAGCATTTGCTTTGGCGAGTAACGTCATTCACGCCACTACCGTCACCCACGAGCAGCAACAACCTTGGCTGGTCTATTGCTATAGCCAACAGCAATCTCGGAAGTACTGTAAGGCGCATAGCGCGTCTTGATTATGTGACACCGGGGTTTCTCCAAGAAGAATGTTGTGGGGAAGACAGACGCGATTCGACCAAGCCAAGTAATGAACATCCGAGATGGCCGTAGAGCCCCAATCCCACCGATATGGGGACCGCACGTACCAGATGAGGTTCCCACGATCCTCTAAGCTTCGACATTGCTTGTACCATGACTTTAGGATGGTGTTGGCCGCAAGCCACTGATGTGATCTTCCCCGCAAACTAGTCAACTGCCAGCATGCCTCGACATACACACCGTGTGCCGTGCTGTTCCGTGAGGCGTCGTGTGACTGTTCTGGAGTTGAGATCCCTTGAGGAGATGGAATGCCGGATAACGAGTGGAGTTCAGTATCATGCACTGTCTGTGCAAGTCCCAACATTTTCAAGCTTCTAGTGAGGCTCTGCGACGCAACTCCACATAAATCCTGCTCCGGCTCTTTAATCCCGCAGATGCGGCTGAAAACTGACTCGCATCAACCCCACTCTTTCGAGTTTTGGAGAAGATTCTTGTCGAGCGACACGCAGACAGTGTACAACCTGTACATTAAGACTCCAGTCCTACCCCAATTCGGGGCTCCATATGGGGCGGCGTCTGGCGCTCACGATCCGTGCTAAGTTTCGAGAATTATCAGCTTCTTCTGGGCGAGGGCCTAGTTGGTTTAGTCGATGGAAATCAAGGGGAGTCGAAAATTAACGGGGCGCCGAAGAATTAACGGGGCACCGAAGAATTAATGGGGCACCGAAGAATTCTCTTCGAAAATTTGGAGTACACGTGGAGAGCGGAGTTGTAATGGAGCAGTAAGGGGTTGCGTGGAGGGCGCGGAGTCCCCAGTCTCAACACTTTTCGTCGTCCACGGGGAAAGATTGGAGAGAACAAGAAATGAAAAAGAACTTTGTAACCAAACATTATGCTCACCCTATATATACTGTATGCGCCCTTCACACTTGAACGAATTCAAAACTCGCATTTTCTTGCTAGGCTTGGTTTAGCACGACGCTATGATGCAACGCATTTGGATCACAAGCTTATGCATGTCATAGGCAAGGCGTCGATTGGGGACTACAATCGTGGAATCACAGTTCTGTAACGATTCTTTACGTCCAGTAAACTCTCGCCTCAGTCGCAAATCACAGCAGCGACGATTCATCTTCGAAGCTTTCTGAGCCATGTCATGTGCTGCCCATCTGTGACTCCTGACGTCAATGTATGGCGACTGTAGATGTTACAGTTGCAAAATCCTCGTTGAGACTTCAGCAAGACTTCTTCGAGGCTTCGTTAAGATTTTAGCGAGGCCTCGTTGAAACTTCATAAGAGTTTGAAAAATTGGGGTCATGACATTCAGAAAACTAAGAAAGTGAATAAGGGTAGAGTGTATATCTGTACTATCAATCAATGTAGGAGAAAGAATCCACGATATTGAATCGCGTCAAAATCACGGATGAGCATCGCCATTCAGAAAAGGGTCGAGCTTATAAAGACTTCATACCACCCCTTAGCTCTGTATGCCACTGCCATAACATAGATTGAGTTCAGGCATAGCCATTCCTCCTCTTTGCCTCCTCTAACGCCATCTTGAGCCTGGTCTCTTTTTCATGCTCATCGCTACTCTGTACGTTTCTCTCTTTCTCTCTGATCAGCTGTTCGAACTCCTGGCGATCTTGATCAAGCACGCCGATCCGTCGAGCGAACTCGTCTTTTAGCTCTGCCTCCCTTGCATCCATCCCTGCTTGCAGCTCTTGGACCTTCGATTCAGGCTCCCCATTGACATATGCTTGCGCGACATCAGCTTCGGCCTCCGCAGTGTTGAGCTCAATCTCTAGACAGTTGAACAAGGCGAGGAGTGACTTTGAGGACTGATGAAGGAGACTGAAGGCTTCGTGCGCACGTAATAGCATCTCAGTGATATTGTCGCCATCTTTGAGATCGCGAATGGCGGCGATGATCCGACCGCGATCGTTTTGTTCAGTGGATGCAGCATTGATGACGGCCTCTTCAGCTACCTTGACAAGCTCGCTCATACGTTCTGCTTTCTTGTTCTTCGCGCGGTGAACAGCCTGCTTTTCAGCCTGCTCGAAGTGCTTCTCAATAGACTTCATCTTAGCAATGTTGCCAGCTGTGTACAACAGCTGAATTTCGGTCTTCTTGTATCGTTTATCGCGTTCAGCAATGGCCTGAACAACCTGTGCATGAGTCTTCTCGATCTGCTCGTGCAATTCTACAAGAAGCTCAAGGCAAGCTTTGGCTGTAGGCGCGTCAACACTATCGAGGCTCTTGACTCCGGACACGGAGGTCTGGAGTAGTGTTTCGGCCTCAATATACAGATCAGTGAGTGCAGTGATATTGGCCTGCATGTCGTTGTATACTTTATCGAAAACTGTCTCAACGTAGCTCCTGCATTCTTCTTGATCTTCCTGGCTCTTCAATTTGCGTTCCTTCTCTTTGAGCTCAGCCTCAAGATCCTTCAGTTCTGCGTATGAGATTTCATCTGAGTTGAAGAGATCATCGTTGTGGGTCTCACTGTCTTCCGCACGTTGTCGGCGTGCGCTATCGTTCTTTTTACGCGTCAGTGATGCAGTTTTCTCCCATGACTTTGTAAGTTCTGCAAAAGTATTCGGGTCGAATTTGATGTTTGCAGCTTCTTTTCTTAGATCTTCTAGGAGAGGATTGGACGAAACTGTTTTGACTTGACTTGGAAGGAGGCTGTCGAGTGTGTCGAGGGCATTACTCTTGGACAGTACTGGTACGGAGACCGGGCGACTAGATGCAAGATTAAGTGGAGCCACGACGGGTACATCGCCCGTCTCATCGCTGCTTGTAAGCCTAACACCTACTTGCTTTTCCTTAGACTCCCGGGGTTCGAAAAAAACCTCATCATGATTCTTGTTAGAGCCAATGGGGGAGGCGCCAGCTGTTGCAATGGAAAGGCTTGTCATCTGTCTCTGAGCAAGAGGGGTTGTAGTGCTGGTTGACATGATGGGTGGCACATAAGCCTTATATTGTGGCTTTGACTGCTCACTAGTTGGAGGTTGGATGGGCGTCGAATCATCATGAACCGAGCTTGTTGGCGTAAGGATTGCCGTTGATTGTGATGAGGAGACGAACGGTATGTGTTGTGGACTATTGTCTTCGACATGGATAGTAGGACGCTTCAAAAGTGGCCTGCCTCCTGGACTGTACTCGTGATCATCGTCCTCATAATCGGCCGCCGCTTGAGGTACGTCAATATTCAGATCGCGCTTCGCGATATCTACATCAGGAATACCTCTCGAACGTGCACGCTCTTCTGAACATCGAGGTACTGCATGTTGGGTCGTCACAACCGTCGGTGCATCGTCACAGTACTCGATACCTCTGATACTGGATTCGGCTCGCAGGAAAGCTTTAAAGGTCTTGATCTTATCCTCCACCTGCGGCTCGTTCGCCTCGCCACGGAGCATAGCAATATAGCGCTCAAGAGACCCAGCATACCAAGGATCCAAATCTGGGATCAGGTCAAGAGCCGTAGGTTTGGAAGGTTCTGGGATTGCCTTTGCCTTTTCCTCTTCAAGCTGTGTTCGAAGGCCATCAAGCCGTTTGTGGAGTTCAACAATCGTCGCATCACGTCCTCTGATTGTGTCTTCTTTCCCTTCCAAGTCTTTTTTGATCCTCTCGATAGTCAAGTCGTTCTCCTTCTTCAGAATATCAGCATTGTTTTTCGCTTGCTCTGCGGCGGCTTTCATCGCTTCAACCTGCTGGTCGAGCGCTAAACTCCTCTGACTTGCCAGTGTTCTAGCTACCTCCTCGTCAGCTTTCAAACGGTCGATTTCGGCCATGAATTCAGCTTTTGTGGCCTCAATCTCCGCCTGTATCTTCTGCATCTCAGCTTTAGATTGTATGCGGAGGTTCAACAATTCCTCATCCTTGGCTTTCAGCTCAGCAGAGAGATCGATGTTGCCTTTAGATTCCCATGGAATCGGTGTTTGCTTTTCTTCCTTTGTAGATAGACCCCAAGTTGTGCCAACATCTGAGAAGAAACGATTCATCTCAGGTCGTGTCTGTCGTGGTGTCTGCGGTACAGGCGCCAGCGAATTGGATGCAGGTATCTGAACACCCTGCGATCTATCGCCATCTTCATGGAACGCCGCAGTTTGTGACTGTTGTGATGCATTGTTGATCTGCTTCGGTACATCCCACAACACCTCGCCCATCACGAAGCCATGATGAGTTTCCTGGGGCGTTTTGAAACTGTCGAATGGTTTGGGTGAGGCTCTCAAGGGCGCTACGGGTGCAGCTCCTGCCAGGGAACTCTGCTGAGGAGTTTTTGGCGAAGGCATTCGGTGAACAGGACTGACCGTAGCGGTTGGAGGCGTTGGCTGGTAAGTGTCATGTCGGGTACCCAAGCTTAAGGGTGCAGGCTGGTCAGCTGGCGACGGCCAGTCCTGCGTAGAAGGGGGCGATGGCTGATGTGCTGGCAACTCTATGCTATCTGGCTGTATTGGCTCGTTATGCTTCAGTTCCTTTTTCGCAAATAGAGCTTCATCATCAATCTCATCGCCCGCACCAAAGGTCTCCCAGTCCGATGGACCACCAGCACCCAGTGCGCTGAATCTGGAAGCATCGTCTCGAGGAGGCGGTGTCAGGTTCTTGAAGGAAGGCGGCTTCGGTGAAACTGTCCGATTCGCTGCGCGTTGTGAGTGCAGATTAGCCAGCGCGATTGAGCTGACTGAATCGGTACGTGCACTTGTTGGATGCCCTGGTGTAAATTCTGTGCCACTCTGACTGACAATAGGAGACACCAAATGGCTTCGAGAACTCGGCTGATGCACAAGATTCGCTGGAGTCGTTTCAGTATGTTCTGCGGATGTTGGTGCTTGCGTAGCCTGCTCTGCCACCGGGCGATACGGCTGCCCAGAGATATGCTGCTGGGGTTGAGTATAAGATGCCTGTTGTCCTTGTTGCGGCTGGTAGCTGGATGCTGGCTGGCTAGAGTCTTGGTGTTGCCCATAGTTGTGTTGCACCGACGCAGGCGTTTGCCATTGAGTTTGTGGCCAAACAGAACCCTGCATGTGCTGCTGTGCTTGTTGCTGCTGGTGGGTCTGAGCATATTGCTCCAATTGCGCGGCTTGCTGTTGAATATACGTCTGAGGAACTGAAGGCTGGCTAGGCTGCTGATGCAAAGGATGAACGGGCTGCCCGAACTGCCCGAAGTGGGCTGAAGCTTGTGGGTTTTGTGGATGTTGATGTTGCTGCTGTTGAGACATATGACTCTGTAGAGGAAACTGAGGCTGAGGCTGTTGAATCTGAGGCTGTTGCCCGTAATGTTGCTGCGTCTGCTGAAGCGGTACATCAGAATGCTCATATCGTGGCGGCAGAGGTGGCGGCAGAGGTGGCGGTTGATGTTGCGAGACTGGCTGCGGCCCCTGATAGCCCTGCGCATAAAAACTAGGGTCTACCGTTGGTTTGGCATACACGAATCTCTTGTTGCTGCCTTGAGAGGTGTGCTGTGCCTGTTGCCATGCTGGAATATCTGGTGGAGGAGGCACGTAAACCCCTGGCAGGGGGTTCGTGTTGGATGGCATGTACGCCTGTACACCCTTTCCAGACAAAGACGGAGGTATGTATGCGGGGGCCTGCTCGTTCGGGCTCATCACTACACTCTGAGGTTGCTGTTGGGCTGGGGAAGCCGAGGCTCCAGCTTGATTTGCATCATGTATCGAACCCGGTCGCCCACCTGGAGGCGAGGCAAAGTATGATTCGGCAGGAGTGGCTGAAGACGGTGATGCAATGTTGCTGTAGACATGATAAACTCCCTGCTGAGCTTGTGGTGTAAAGCCTGTATTCAACGCTGACGGCTGATGCCAGTTTTGTGGGTGCTGGACATACTGCGTGTTCCGGTCGTTTTGATTCTGAACTGCAGCTGCGAAGCCATAGGGCTTGGGTGGAGGGGGTGGAGGGATATCGCTATATGGTTGAGACGCATGTGGCTCTGGCGTCTGGGTTGTTAGAGGATACTGGCCCCACGTTGTCAATTTCTGGTACAAGGTACTCTTATTTGGGTGACATACTTGCGAACCTTGAGTATAGCCACCAGGCATTGCTCCATATACTCCAGGATTGTAGCCAGAGGCCGCCACCTGCTGTTGCTGTTGCTGTTGCTGCTGCTGCTGCTGTTGCTGCTGCTGCTGCTGCTGTTGCTGCTGTTGCTGTTGTTGTTGTTGAGATGCCTGTTGACCCCATTGTTGCTGATGATATTGCGGTACTGGAGGCTGTGGTTGCCCTGTAAAGCTTGTAGTGCTTCCAGGTCGCTCATATGCTGATTGACCGTAGTTCTGCATGCTGCTTATGAGGATGTGGAGTTAGAGCTTCGCAAATGTCAAACAAGCGCGGGGTTTGATCACTGCAGAGGACGAAGTTCAAAACAGAATACAGTGACGATGGAGAATAACAGAAATCTGCTATATTAGGAGTGTAGATACAGAGGAGCGGCAGGTTCATGCGCGCGACGAGGCTGAGGGCTGAATCTTAACAGTTCAACACCCTGATGTGGTTTGGTCTTGGAGCTACGCGCATTTGTGTTGCGGTCTGGTGTTCCGCCCGCGTGGCACTCCCGCAACGCTAGGCTCCACTATGTTGTCCCTGCACCCTACCTATCTCCTCTCTGCTTTCCAACTTCTTCAATTGCAAACTTTACATCTTTGCTTATAGCTTCCAAAAGCTGTTTCTTCTGCATTGCTACTGGAACTGAGCCGACAATCCCCCCAGGGTTGCTTATCGTCATCATGTCCCACTGCGTGAACTGTGGCTCTGTGCCTGTTATAATACGAATCCGTTCCAGGGAAACATATATGCCTTCAACAATCTTCTTTCCATGCCTCTGATTTTGTACATCAGTAGGCTTGATTTCTCTATTCTCGAGGCGATTTGCTTCGGTGTTGTAGCGGAAAGCATTTCCTTGTTGTTCCAGACGGCTCCTCGAGTGTATTGTCTGTATAGCAGTAAACGAGGCATAGTTGATAGGTATCTGCATGTTGATAGACTGGTTTGCCTGTTTTCCAGAGATGGCGAGCGCATGGAAAACTCTGTCCTGCAATGGACCTGGAAGGATGTGGAACATCTGGACGACTGGGAAATATCAACACGTGCATCACGTCGTTGTCATTGCACGTTATGCATTTGAACCGAATCAATCAACAAACATCATGGCGAGGCAACTTACTACGCATTTGTACATCCACAATCCCCAGCTCCTGTCTAATATTACTCGCAGCCTCTTCCAACTGTTTTTCGTCCCACTCTAACAACAGATTGCCATCGTACAAGTCAGGTGTATACTGATACTCCCACCAGCTGTGATCGTTCATCAGTATGGAAACGAGCTCTGTATATTGTATATCGGACTCTAGATGCTTAGATCTTCTGGCGAACCAAGTGTTGTCGCCTTTGCCTTTCTTACGCTGTTCGACCTGGATTGGCACAGTGGAATGGCCGCCATCAAGACTTGTAATGTGAACATGTTTGCCAGTGGGAGCCCAGCTGCCTTCCACCGTGAATCCAGTCTCAAAATCTTTCTCAAGAGCTTCTCGAAAGACTGCAGCAAGGAATGTCGTTAAAGTTGGTGCATTTGCGGCAGGCGTGATGAACTCGGAGTGCTGTGGAACGTCCTCAATGTGTAGCCGTTGCAAGCTGAGGTAAGATCGGCCCACCATCTTCGTAAGTGACAGCGGAACGGAGGTCTTGGGATTACTGAAGAGGGGAGGTGGTGTCACATCAGACATGGGTAAGGTTCAAGAACCTCGGGTGTCTAGGCCTCACCAACGCTGCGCCATAGCTACGCCATTACTAGACAGCGAACCCGGTCTACATAGTCAAAGTTGAGCTGCCGACATTGCAATAGGCGACTCCTTCAAAACCGCGGCTTCTCCTGTGTGCTGTTGACTATAGATCGCTACATTGACGACATAAAAACTTGTACAGGTTGCAGCGTTGTGGAAGCCAATAAGTCGATATACTGCAACGAGCCTCCTTACAAAACTTAAAATGCTTACATAATTCAACGTACGTAGGGAAACGAAGCCAAGCGAAAGATACCATACGGTAACATTGAACGCAGCGTTCGTGTGCGAAAAAAAGGATGTCAGAGTACCTTTGCGAGAAGTGACTTGAGGGGCTTGCATTGGTTCTTTGAAATGGGGGTTTCAAGAACTCCTTGGACAGTTAGTAGATCTCTTCGATACACAGAGCCGACGATCGGTTATACGTATCGAGCAGCTGATCAACTTAAAGTCGCGCACCGTGCACATCGGAAAGCTCTGCAATTCCCATATTTCTATACATGGCAGTTTTCGACGTCGATCAACATGCGACTTTGGTGCCACCCTTGGCGTGCTGCTCACTCCCCCACCGCGTTTCGCCACTCAGACCCCTCACGTCGACTGAACGAGGCGGACCACAAACCTTGGACTAGTGGTCCATACACTGGCCAGGGCTGACCACCATGCAGCATTTCACTTTTACATGCCGACTGATACGAAGAAATCAGCACCACTGTGAACCCCCTCAGCCGCTCCGCGGAAAGCAGAGTCTTGCTCCCTATAGGCAGGATCAACAGGGCCACTTTCTACTTCCCCGCTTGCTGAACGGCGGTTTGACAGGGCTGTGTTACACGAAGCTTGTGTGAACCTCGCATCCTTCGCCTGCAGAGCCATCGATGATGGCCGATTCGGGCTGCCTGAAAGCAGTAGATCGAGACGAAATTTACACCTTGTGCTGGTCGCCTTGGACACACGAGTGTTACATCAAATGTGAGGTTAAATCCGCTTTTGAAATGAACCATAATTTCACAAAGAATTGATAGCTGATAACGACCGAGCCTACGGAAGTCTGCAGCCTTCTGAAATTTCCGGTCATATCAAATTTGGTTCGAGGCCCGTTGAGACGCGCCAGATGCAGAAGCAGATAGAGTGTTGGATGAGTAAGTCATGAAACTCACGTTGTGATTGGCGGATGTACTTCTCAAGATACATCCGCCCCATTCTCGACTTAAGGAGGACATGGCAAACTTGATATGTGGAGATGGAAATGCACAGGTCTTACCGGAAATTCCCATGGTCGCACTCGGGCATCGTGGCAAATGCAGGGTCCAATGAAGATCATCATGTACACTATATGGTCATTCCAATATTGCTATGATCCATGTAACTTAGGATGGCAAAAGCGCATGCTCAAAATCGGCCAGAACATCGCTGACCGTCCAATGGGCGTGTCCATGCTGAGGTCTGCATGCCTTCGTAGCCCAGAACGCCTGCTAATTTCAAATAAGGCTGCAGGCTACTACGAGCCACACTGCCTTTGGATAACAAACATACTCAACAAACATTGCCTGATGCGCTTGTAGCGCTGGTATCAAATATTGGTGCGCAGGATTTCTTGGCATGGCCACAAACTGCAGGGTATCATTGGAGATTCGTAAAGCCATATGAACTGATCGACCTTGGATAGTCGACTTTCATCAAGACTGCACAAAGAGCTTGCCGGTGTGCCATTGTCGCGACCCGTGTTGAGGTTGATTGTACAACCTTCGTGATCGTGCCCGTGGTCAAGTAGTGATCGGGCTGTGTGGACTATACTGAGGCCATATGCGTAATGCTCACGGGGAAGCATCCCTCATCATGGACTCGTCGTCTGCCACCCGTGCAACTATCTCCCCAGCTCTGACGAGAGCAGCAAGAGATCCCTGGCTCCGATAATCGGGTGGCGGTAATTGTAAATGGGCGGGCAGTCCCGGAGGCGGGTGGGGTAGTTTTCGATTTAAAGGTGATTGTGCTGGTCCGATGCTGGGGACGGGTTGTGGGAGCACCCTCGACGACTTGGCTAGATCCATTTGGGAGGATTGCGTTGTTTGCGGGAGACTATGATTGCTGTGGCCGCTCTCTGAGGACAGTGTTGTGTCCTCGTGTGAGAGACCTGGGAGGTGCGTTCCAGGCTCTCGTATTGGTCGCCGTGATGGCAGATCAATGATGTTTTGGTAGTGCGGCGCATAATGGTTCACTTGCGTCGTCATATTCGAAGGTGTAGGGTGCGGCTGCATATAAGCAGAGGGGTGATACAGTGTTGTAGGATCCAAGCTTCCTCTTGTTTCTCGGGTCGGATGACCAGATGCATCAAATGCAGCATCCCTATGCAAAGCATTTGAGCGTGGCGATGCAGATATTGGTGAATAAAGCTCGCCGCTTCGTGGCGAGTTGAAGCCCGATATCGAATGCGAAGCTGGCGAGGTAGGTTTCGAAGGATACGAAGACCCCGTTGGGAGGCGTGCCGGCATAGTTGGTGGAGTGGACCCCGAGCTACGCTGTCCGTTGGGAGAATCTGTTATGGCAGTACTGAGTCTCCTATTCACTGCTCGTTCATGTTGATCATAACTACTGCCTCGAGTCGACGTGCTCGTCTCCGTTTCCAGTCTAGATCTTTTACCTTCTGGAACGGTCACTAATCGGTTATTTAAAGCTGTCATCTTGGGGGAAAACCTACCTTTTGTAGGAGCATTATGCTTGGCCTTAAAATCCTCCAAATACTTCTGGTATGCCTCATACTGCGGTGTTTTCTTGTACTCAGCCAGCTCAGCGTAGTACTTCTCTTTGGCACCATTGGCTTGACGCTCACATGCTTCGCGCTCATCTGCTGGCAAGACTTGCCATCGTTCACCCACGACTTTAGCAATTTCGGTGAATGAAAAGTCTTGTCCTTTCAAGAGTTCTCTGACTTCTGTGGGTGCATTAGTGGTGATCCTTACCCTGAGAACAATTGAGGACGCTTACGATTGGAGAATATAACGTAGGCCGACGGAGGGCGCTCTGGAGCATTTTCATCGGGCTGATCGAGTAAGAAACAATCCAACTTTCGTGCATTTTGGCAGTATGCTGCTGCTTCTAGCGAGAGCGGGGAGAGGGTGACCGACCTTTGGATGCCGCCGGTATCTACGTTTTGTACTTGTGCTGGCAGTTCCATCGGCAGCTTGTCCCTGCTTGCTCTTGCTCTCCGTCGCTGAGTCGTCGCTACGATAGGTACCCTCAACGCTTGCTCCCCTAGCAAGTGCAATTGTCAATGGCCGGTCTGAGGACTGCCCTCTCGATTCGGCGATGGCTCTTTGTAGTTTCTGCAAAGCAAGTAAGTCGGTGCACGCTCCACAGATACATACATGCCTGCAAAAGAACGCATGACATACTCTTCTATGTCCAAGTTTGACATTAAGATGGCTCCTATCAAACAGTGAGCACGACTACTACCACTACTACTGCTTTGCAACAAGATCTCGCTTACAGATCAGACTCTGTGATGTCAAGAACCGTTTCCCAAGTGTCGAAGCCTTCGCTCGCAAACACATCGGAGTATTGGGCAAGACCCAACCGCGAAAGGCGTTCTCTCAAGTCGCTCATGTAGAAGGACGCAGACAAGTGATGTCTGGGTGGTGTCGAGGAAGCGGTGGAGCTGGCGTTACGGCAGCCGTGGTATCGATAAGGGACGACCGACCCTAGCCAACCGAGGCGATGGAATAGGGCTAGAATGTGCCTTAAGATATTAGACCCCGAGTGGCCACAGGCAACAGGGTGTGTGAAGGAAGACAGAGCAGGTGTGTACTGCGAGAATAGTTTACAGGCAAAGTCGAAATAGGAAATGGTAAATTTTCGTTTGGTGCAGGTGATTGGCGCGGTAAACCAGCAGTGGCGGTGCTACTGGCGTTTCGTAACGAAAAACTAGGTAGGGGTAAGTGTTGCAGGGCGCGAGGCGCAAGAAGAGTAAGTGCTCAGCGGCGACTAGTGCTGGCCCATAAGTGGGTGCACGCAGTAGATTTGGGGAAGGTGGACCCCCTAAGAGCCAGATATCTGTTATTATACTGTGGTACTGACGAGACGTGGTATTACGACAGCCGTCATGGAATAATGCTGGGATCCAGTGCTGGCGCGACCAGGACAGTAGCGGCCGACAAGAGTCAGGTTACGGCCGGCGAGCATTTGGCGCGTCTCTAGGAAGGGTGTGCGAGCAAATATGGGCCAGTCATCCAGCATGCGAGCAGGCCGGGTCGATGCCAGAAAGGAGCACTGCGGTTCCAGAAGGACGGGCAACGGCTAGAGTGCAGGACTGGACTTGTGCATGGCGGGGGGCTGCGGCGTCCGGAAATCAGGTGGTCACAATCGCGCGGTGGTGATGGTAGCCATGTTAAGAACAGGAGAGCAGAGTTTTGGGCAATCAGGCCCTTGAGGTCAGAGAGGTGGATCTGATCAGCGGGCGACGGCGACCCTTAAGACCAAGGTTGGCGCACGAACCAAAAACGGGCAGGGTGCGGGAATGAGACAACCCAGTGAGTGGCCCAGCGACCGCAACAACAGGGAGAGAGCGAACAAGTGACGCTGGAAATGCTCGCGACATCGCAGACGAAGACGCGATCGGCCGTTGGCGAAAGACGGCACATGCAGGGCCGCCTTTACTCAGAACAACCTACGGCAGCCTGGGGCCTGACACCACCGCCGCAACGAGCCTACCGCTACGACAGTAGATTGTTGCATGGCAGAACATCGCATCTGCATCATGACGGGCTAAATTAGCAGTTGGCTCGTAGTAGGCGTATGCAGTGACGTTTGTATTATTGCACCTTAAAATACGACAGCCCACAAGAAGCCGTTGCTGGGCAGAGAGGATTTTGCAAGTCTACATAACAGCAACATCTTCACAGCCAGTCATGCCTCGGTATGTGTTACGGATTTAATTCCTGGAGTAATGGCACGTTACTATTGGTCAGATTTGCTTATGTCACCTAGACATCTCTGTGGTCCTTGCTTTACTAACCGAGACCCTATGTTGGCCAGATCTTCGATCACAACGGATGCCGGAGATTGTTGCAGCTGCCGGCACGTCCATGCCTCCACACAGTCCTAGACTCACTGATCAAGGCTACAACAACACCATACATCATCATGCCTAGAACCAAGGAGGCCAACTATGGGCTGTTTCTGAGATGTCCATGCGCAATTCAATGGAACGACATGCCAAAAGTAGGAGGCATTCTCCGCTCTGCCTTTGGTCGAGCCAATTACATGTTTGCGAACTTCAGGCCGGGCTGGGATGCAAGGCACAACGATAACCGTCATCAAGCGTCGAGCCTGCAGGGTCACGGGTCGAAGGTGGCAGCTGAGGGCAACCCGATTCGCGTCGATGTGGTGTTTGGTAGTTGTGGTGGGAGAGGACTTGTGTCTTATAGACCGGCTGCATCAGCTTGGGAGATTCAAACATGAGCCCATAGTCGAATCCTCAAAACCCTCATGTCCGTTTTCGACCGGCCAATTTACCCATGTAAGATACGTGGAGATCTCCCAAGAATCTTGCTAGTTGCAACATCTCCCGCTGTCACGTGTAAGACGGAACGGTTGTTTTTTCTTGGCTGCCTACATGTTGACCTAACAAAGCGTGCAGACTCAATTAACTAAACTGCACCGCTGGAACATTGTCCATAAGTTGTGTGCTGGGACACTGTCCATTAGTTGCGCCGCTGGAACACTGTCCATAAGTTGCGCCGCTGTGATTTTGTCATCGTCAGTTTTCGTATCGACATACGGTCGAAAGACGTCCAGAACTGGTGGCTCCATGAGTCTAGACAACGACCAATCCATAGCCGTAGTCACCTGCTCTGCACTAAGCATGTCGTCATTGGCGCAGCACAGCATACTAGTCACGTGCATGTTTCTTTGTGCGAAAACCGAATTCGTATTTGCGAGCTGTCACTACCTATGAATGTTTGGATGACGCTCTAGAATTGCCGTGTCTGTGAATGTTCATATTGGCGAAATGGCGTTCACGCAGTTTGTGCGAGTCGTGTCGAATGGGGCGACTCGCTTCCCTACTGGAAGTTGATATGCTAGCCAGCAAAACATCTAGTTTCCAATGAAAGCCCCGTCTCATGCTGCGATGTGCTCATCACTCGCAGCAATATACAACACCAGTGCTAAGCTGGAGACGTGTCGTGCCGCTGACAAGGTTTCGATCAGCTCATTCTTCAAGGACTGTCTGGCCATCACCTCCGGGGACCATCTGGGGACCTGTTAGAGCTGCGTCTTCGAGTGTTCGAGGCTTATTTACCATGCAGATGTTGTTTCCGTTAAGCAGGATCTTAGGTAATTTGTTGTTACCTTCAACAGGGTCACTAGATGATAATTCAGCATACGGCATTCGTGCCACCGTGTGCTTGTTGAGAGCCTTACATCTCAGTCACGTCTTCCAGAACCATGTCTGTGACTTAGTCAGTCCAAACTCTGCACGTCGCACGGGGTGTACGTACTGACGTAGTCGTCGAATCCAACCAGCTTCCCAGTGAATTCTACCACTACTTAGCAAGGCAGTCCCCCTTGTATCTCGCCTTTGGCCATACCTTTTCCACCGTTCATGATAACCCATATTTGCGAACCAACGCACTTGTCGATAAGTTCTGTGAAGGTCAGTGGGTCACTTGTGCGCCCACTTAGATCACACTCACCAAGGGGAAGCAAGTTCTCTAGAGACATGACGACGGGTGTATTACGACTGATGATATGCTACGGTTGCTCTTTGGTCGTTTGTCGTGCTTGACGTGCAATCAGGTGCGGTCGTTGTTGGACGTGTTTGATAGCTTGGCGCTCGAGCCAACGAGGCAACGTGCCAACGTGCCAACAGAGAAGTCACGCTAGCCAATAACCACTGGTCTATAATCCTCCAGTTAACAAGGCAGACGCACCACGCACCTTCAACTACCTTGCATACTTTGGTGCCTAGCTGGAGCACTACGATGGAGGGTTATGCTCTTCAGCGAGCGCGTATCTTTTCGAGGCGCATTGAACGTTCGTCGACGCGCTCACGGTAAAATGTCATCGTCCAATGCGCCTGCGAACGCCCACCATGGAAGCTCAAGGTACTACCATTGTTGACTGGCAGCCATACTACATGCTTATATAACACACCAGTTTTCGCCAGTTAGCTTCTTTAGCCTTCAGCTCGCCACTATCAGCAGTTGACTATGCCAATGAACCATCCTCCTCACCCATCCGTGCATTGCCACCTCCTAAAGACTGTCGATGGAATCGAAGACCACATGGGGATTTATCGACCCGTGCCTTCAGTACAAAGCAATTGGAATCGATTCTGAAAGAAGGAAGCGCCCTGGCCGGGCTGGAAACGCATGACGTTCAGCAGAATGCACAGAGTCAACAGGATCTGAAGACAAATTTGGCTCAGTTACGTCAGCACGCGACAGAAGTGGTGGGAATGAAAAGTGCTACGCATCATGATACACCCGCTGTGCGTTCGCTATGTACCTCGCAGCATGACCAGTTAGCTGTCACGCGTTTGAGCCACGCAAACTCAAGCAATTCATCATCGGAGAGCGATCGTGCAGCGAACGCATCGGAGAGCTCACTTCCAGACACCCTCCGTGATGATTCCGCTGTTAAGGTTATTGACGATTTCATCACTGGCTCCGAGCCCAAACTGTCACAATCTGGAGATAGCACGATGGATGATGCCAGCGACATAGACTTTGTCTCATGTTCTACTGACAAAAACATCTGCCAGCTGGATAAAAATGTTTCAGAAGGCGGCGAATCCAATAATGAGGCCGATGAGAAACATGCACCTCTTGAATTTCAGATACCTGATAATATCTTGCGTGCTGCGATGACTGCTCCGGCAAACACCAAAGCAAGTTTCTGGAGCAGTAGCCTCTACCGTGGTTTGGAGGGCAAGCGGATAGCTATCCACTACTGCAAAACTAAAGAAGTAGCCGAACGGGTTGCCCAGCATTTTGTCAACGAAAAGGTCGTCGGCTTTGATATTGAATGGAAACCATGGGCAGCTGCTTCATCGATCAAGAAAAACGTATCTCTAATTCAACTTGCCAGCGAAGGTCGGATTGCACTGTTCCACATCGCCCTGTTCGCTGGTACAACTGCAGCGCAACTTATGCCACGTACGTTGAAAGCAATACTGGAGTCACCTGCTGTGTACAAAGTTGGCGTCGCTGTCAAGGGAGATTTCAATCGCATCACAAAATTCCTTGACATCAAGCCTCAGGGCGTCTTCGAGCTTAGTCGATTGCATAACTTGGTTGAGTGGTACGCAACAGATTCGAGCAAAATTACAAACAAGCTTGTAGGTCTTGCCTCACAGGTACAACGACACCTACAACTGCCATTATACAAAGGAGGCCATCTGATCGACGATCCTGAAGATCTGCTGAACGTTCGTTCCAGTGACTGGAGCTTGCCGCTGAATGTACAACAAATCCACTACGCAGCTGCAGATGCATATGCTGGATTTCGTCTATACGATGTGCTAGAAGAAAAGCGGAAGCAACTGAAGCCGATCCCGCCCCGACCTCTAGTGTGTGACTACGACTCAAAGCCTATTCCCAAATACAACAAGCCTAAGAAAAAAGGCAAAACGACCATTCAGGGGGATATTACTACGGATATTGTCCTGGAAAAGGTCGTTGCGCGAGCTGAGCATGGGCGGAGGATTAAGGAAGAGCTGGGAGAGGAAGCAAAGCTGACACAAGAGACGGAAGGCTACGAAACGGCCCAGGAGCAGCTTACCGACAGCCATGAGCTCGAAGGTGAAGAGCAGGACTTTTTGCAAGAGAGATTTGAGGGAACAAGTGAGAGCGACGATGACCGTACCATAGACTCAGCGTTATCTGCGAAAGACCAAACAGCCTTAGGAACAGATGCAGAGCGGAGGCCCAAACGAGTTGGCCGGATCAATCCAAGCCTGCTCAGTGGGTACGATCCCGGATATCCAACCCTTCCGGACCATGGTGGTAGTGAAGGAACTTACGCATCGCCAAATGAGGATTTTGTCGAGTTGAGTGTATTCGAGGAAAAGGACCTGAGTGGTAGCACCAATCCCATTAAAGAACCAAAAGAAGACATTGATTCGAATTTCGATGAGTTTGAAGACCCAGAGCTCGAGGAATTATTGAAAGACCTGAGCATTGATATTGATGGAAGGATTCAAGAGAATACGAATAGCGCCACTTTGTCTGATTCAGTCATAACTGCAAATCAGGCAGTGCAGGTTTCTGACTCAAGTCTTGGAGCTAAGCACATGCAACTGGTCGAAGAACCACGCATGGGAGCTTCGCAATATGTCAAGGATGGTCAAGGTATCCATAACACAGGCTACCCCAATGCAAGCCAAACGCAACTCATGGTCAACAAGTCAACTGCTCCCGCAGGTTGCGCCAGCTCTAATGAAGAAGTACAACAATTTATCGATCATCCCGTTGATCCTGAAGTCACCAGCTACCTCAGTGCTTCTACTCAGCCAACAACGTCCTCACCACCACCATCTCCCATGAACACATCCACTGAGTCTGCTGGGCTATCCAATCATACACCGGAATACGATTTTGCGACATCCTGGGCTCGTACCTACCTCGCCTCCACGATCCCTTCTCCCACCTTGTGTACCCCTTCACGCATCCGTGCCACGATACCGCACCTGCGTGCGTACAATATGTGGTACCATCAGGAGCTCTCTCTTGGCGAGATTGCTCGGCACTTGCGAGACCCGCCGCTGTCAGAGAGCACGGTGGGAAGCTATGTGTTGCAGGCAATTACGTTGGAAAGGATGGAGTACGACGCCAATGAAGTGAGAAAGGTTTTGATGAGTATGCCGGAGGCTTTGAGGAAGGGGAAGTGGAGGCATATAGCAGAGAAAGTTGGTGCAAAGTGATGGATAAGTTGACCAAGGTTAGGCTTGGTTAGGCAAGGAGACACTATTTTCAAGATCAGTTGTTACAAACACATCCTGTTTGGGGCGTGCCACTATAAATCCAAGTCCCACTCCTTACATTAGGCGTAACGTGGTTCCCCACCGAGCGGCCCACCCCACCGAGTGGCCACCCCCCACCAAAATCATACCTGTTACTTGTCTATTATCTTCGCACCACAACAATG